>JACCIX010000883.1:0-154882 GCA_025506515.1 Flaveria trinervia | reverse complement strand
CTCCTCTGCTAAGAGTTCAGTTCTTGTTCAACTCATCTCGCAGCAAGAAGAAGACTGATCTGCTGTGTACCACTACTGCATAGCCTGGGCCATCAAACTCCGCACAGTCCTCAGCCCAAGAGGACCGTCTCATCATCTACAAAGATGAAGGTGGAGACGGGATGTGACCAAGACATCTATTCCAAAGAAAAGGCTCTTGTGAAGAAGATTATGAATTGGTGTCATGTGTGAAAGTACCACTCACATTGCCAGGATTGTCCCTTCAATCCTAAAGGTACTGTCCATATGATCAAAACAAGGATTCAAGAGTTCTAAGAAGATTCAAGCTTCGGAAGGAAACCTGTTTCCTTCGGAAGCTCAAAATCTAACAAGAAGGGAAGTGAAAAATTCCCTTCAGAAGAAAATTTGGTCTCGGAAGAAAGGTTCTTCCGAAGCATTGAAGTCTGCTGCAGCAGTGTCTACAGAATCTTCCGAAGGTTCAGTCATCAAACATCCGAAGTTCCAAAAGCTCCGAAGTTTTAAGGTCAAGTCCAAGACTCCAAAGGTGGTGTGGATGTCTTAGAAAGACCAAGTGACTGAGATTTCTCCATCAACAACAGCTCAAGATCCTTTTAGTACAACCATAGGATCTATTACTATTGAATTACCTTCTGCAAATGAGCCCAAGACAAGCAAGGCTTGGGTTCCAAATGTAACTAATCATTCTCTTTGTGCATGGACAGCTGAAGATAGACAGAAATGTCTGGATCATCGACAGTGGCTGTTCCAGGCACATGACATGCAATAGGTCATTACTCTAGAACTTTGAAAGGATTGATGGAGGACCATTGCTTTTGGAGGAGATGAAGGTGGATACATTTCTGAAGGGGCAAGGTCACAAATGGTAAGCTCACATAGAAAAGGTAAACTTTGTTAAGGAGCTAGGATACAATCTTCTGAGTGTATCTCAATTTTGTGATCAGATCTAACATGCTCTTTACTGAGCATGAGTGCATTGTTCTTAAGCCTGGTGTGGCATTCCTCATGAGCATATCCTGCTTAGAGCTCCCGGAAAGGAAACATGTACAAATGGATTTGCAAGAAACCTCTCCCTCTGGAGAAGTTTCATGCTTTCTGTCTAAAGCCAATAGTGATGAGTCTTTCCTATGGCATAAAAGAATGTGCCATGTAAACTTTAAGAACATGAATAAATTATTAAGATGATTTGGTAACTAGAATGCAATGAAAGAGTTTACAAGTGATGACCATTGTGTTGCATGCCTGAAAGGGAAGCAACATAAGGTATCTCACAAGCCTAAGGAAAAGACCTCCATCACTACACCCCTACACTTGTACATATGGATCTCTTTGGCCCTACCAGTGTAATGATTAGGAAGGACCTTATACTATCTAGTGATCACAATGACTTTACCAGATTCATTTGGGCTATCTTCCTTAGAACTAAGGATAGAACTCCTGAGATTCTGAAGAATTTCATCTTAAAGATGAGAATCAGTCTAATCACAAGGTCAAAGTCACAAGATGTGATCAAGGAACTGAATTTAAGAACCAAATCCTTGATACATTTTATGATAAAAAAGGTATTTCAAGACATTCAATGCCCCAAGGACTCCTCAGTAAAATGGTGTTACTGAGAGGAGAAACATGACACTAATTGAAGCTGCAGAACCATGCTGTCTGACTCTAAACTGCCCATCACCTTCTGGGCAGAGGCAGTCAACACTGCCTGCTAGTGCAGAACAGAGTTATAGTAGTCAAGACTCATGCAAGACTCCTTATGAACTTTGGCACAAGAGCCCTTTCATTGGTTTTCTCAGGTCATTTGGATGTCCTTGCTTCTCTTGAATACCAAAGATCAAATTGCCAAGTTTGCTGAGGAATCAGATGATGGACACTTTATTGGATACTCTTCTCAAACTAAGGCTTATAGAGTGTACAATCTCAGAACTAGAATTGTTGAGGAGTCAGCCAATGTGACTTTCAATGAACACACACCTTGTGTTGCGTGATTCTGGTCCGGATTGGTTGTTTGATCTTGATTTGGTTACCAACTGTTTAAACAAATCTTGTGAAATGTTTCAGGATCTGTAGAAAATTTAAATACAGATGATCCTGATCCAGATTTGAGCTAGGAAGATCCTCAAGTCATACATCTTCAACTCCAGTTGGAACCATTTCTGCAAATGAGGTTTCTGTCAGCACAACAATGACAAACTCAGCTGATACATCTGGTATGCCTTCAAGTTCCAGCTCAATGCTCTACAACCATATAAGAACACCTCAATTGTGGAAGACAACAATGGTGGTGGTGATAGTGACCAAGAATTTATTGATGCCACTAACCACACCATTGATGAAACATCAATGATGTCACACACTGCTTGGATGAAGTTTCACTTGAAAAGTGTGCTGATGTGGTGGTGAAACATCCATGCCAGATCTAAATTTCTCTAATTTAGATCTTTCTTAACAACTTGTTGTGATCCCTCTCAGCTTAGGATCCACAAGTCTCACCCTACCACAAACATCATTGGAGATGTTGTCTCAGGGTAAGACAAGAGGACAAACCCATGAAGCAAATGTTTGTCTTCACTCTTGTTTTCTATCCCAGATAGAGCCAAAGAAAGTTGATGAAGCTCTAAAGGATGAAAGTTGGGTTGAAGCTATGCAACAGAGCTGCTTCATTAAAAAAGGCAGAAAGTTTGGAACCTTTGTCCTCTTCCTTCTAGGAAGACTACCATTGGAACCAAATGGGTGTTTAGGAACAAGAAGGATGATAGAGGCATTATCATCAAGAACAAAGCTAGACTGGTTGTTCAAGGATACACACAGAAGAAGGGATTGACTACACTGATGTCTTTGCTCCAGTGGCAAGATTAGAAGCTGTTAGGATATTCTGGCATTTGCTGCATCCAGAACTTCAAGGTCTTTCAACTTGATGTGAAGTGCACTTTTTGTATGGAGTGATAGATGAAGAGGTTATGTCAAAAGCCACCTGGTTTTGTAGATCCTGATCATCCTGATTATGTCTGCAAGCTTGACAAAGCTCTCTATGGGTGTATCAGGCACCCAAGAAATGGTATGAGACACTATCTGAGTATCTTTGTAAACATGGATACAGGAGGTACTATAGATGGAACTCTCTTCATCAAAGAACAAGGAAAATGATATATTGCTAGTTCAAGTAATATGGATGACATCATCTTTGGTTCAACTAATCCAAAGCTCTGCAAAGAATTGAGAAGCTGATGAAAGACAGATTTGAAATGAGTGCCATGGGGGAACTCAATTTCTTTCTGGGAATTCAAGTGAAGCAAGTTGAAGATGGCATTCATAAGTCAGTCAAAGTATGTTCAGGACATACTCAAGAGGTTCAATATGACTGACTGTAAGATTGCTAAGACACCCATAGCCGGAAACCACTCTTTGGTCCTGATCTTGAGGGGGAGTGTGTAGATGAGCACTTATACAGGCTATGATTGGGTCTCTTATGTATCTTACTGCTAGCAGGCTTGATATCATGTTTTCTACATGCATTTGTGCAAGATATCAAGCCAACCCTAAGATGTCTCACCTTATCAGTTAAGAGGATTCTAAGATACCTCAAAGGTGCATCAACACTTGGCCTATGGTATCCCAAGAATTCTGACTTCAATCTGTATGCCTATCAGATAGTGATTATGGTGGTTGCAATATGAGTGCAAAGTCTACATCTGGGGGATGTCAATTTCTTGGTGAAGGGTTGTCTCATGGCAATGTAAGAAACAATCCTGTGTCCCTGCATTAACTACTGAAGCTGAATACTTGCTACTGCAAGCTGCTGTGCTCAAGTACTTTGGATTCAAAATCAGATGCTGGACTATGGTTAAACTTCAAGGAGACTCCCATTCACATAGACAACAATAGTGCTATCTCAATCACAGAAACCCGTGCAGCACTCAGGACAAAGCACATCAATATCAGGTCTTAATTAAAAGATATAACTATGAAAAGGATTAATTAAACTAGTTAATTCACACAGATGACACATTGCTATTTGTTTACAAAGGCTTTTGATGAACAGAGATTTAAAAATCTAATATCAGGTATGGGATGATAAACTTGAGTAGCTTTTCTTAAAACTAATTCTTATTATTTCTTAAAATTATGTGTGTCCTAAGTTGTCTAGTTCATCACTTTCATAAGCTCATGTTTTCTTTTGGATAAAATTTCTTTTTGAAGACTTTCCTTAGGCTTTGGAAAATTTCTGATACTTCGGAAGTTATGCTTTTAACTTCAGAAGTAAATCATTTCCTTCAAAATAAATAACTGTCTAAGAAATTTACCTTCGGAAGAGCTTTCAAATTTATCTTCCGAAGCTTAAATACTTGTCTCAGACATTACTTATTTCAAGGACCATTTACTTCCGAAGCAAAATTAACTCCTCAGAAGCTTTGTTGGTTTATATACAAAGCATTCAAGTTTTAATTTCTCTTCTAAAGAAAAATTCTGAAATCTCTCAAGAAATTCTTCCAAGTCATTTTAGCTTCGGAATCTTTTAATTAAAACTTCCGAAGATAATTAACCTTCGGAAGCTTTTTTGACTTCCAAGAAAAACTACTTTTTTCAAGTGTGGACCGACATCCGGATTTCAAAGTTTATCCTCTTTCATTAAACTTTATCTGAAATCTTTCTCACATATAAACCCAACGGTTTCCCCCTTCTTTCTATCATCTGTTCTTCCTCCAAACCTAAAACCCTAATTTCTCTTTGAAATTTCTTTCTTTCTTCTTTCTTCTCCTTAAGCTACTTCAAAATGGCCAACCTTGCTCACAAAATGATCCCAACTTTACCATGCAGCTACACAGACAACACATCAGTTGCCCTGTTAAGCCTGAGAAAGATCCTCATTTCTCAGAGGTTTTCTGTTTCCTACTCTGTCAAACTACTTCACCTCCCTAACCATTGATCCTCCACTCTATGAGGATCAGCTGCTTGAATTCTGGAAGACCTGCCAAGAGGTCATTATGGACGGAGAGAGGCACTGTCTGCCACAGTGCAGGGAGACAATCTTCATCACTTTGGCCATCATCAACAGACATCTTCAGCTGGATGAAGAAGGTGATGTTTTTTCCCAAAGGAACTGTCTATCATTCCTTTGAGCAGATGGGGTATGAGGGAGACTTCTCTGTAAAGACCTTTAGGAAAGAGAAGGTCTCATCCCAATAGAGATTCCTGCTCCATGTGGTCATCCACAGCTTATCAAACAAGCATGGTGGATGGGACCAGATTCCTGAGGATCTCTCCTTCATAATCCATGGAATGGTTAGGGGTCAAATTCAGGTATTCTCAGTTTGTCTATACAAATTTACTTGCAAATTTAGACTCCTTAGAGTATTACATGTTCCTAGATATGTTCAGTATATTCTTAACTATGAACTGGGCTCACAGTTGAGGGAAACAAGTAACATTCTTAAATGGGAAAGATGAAGCCCGTCATCTTTAAAATACTGAGAAAGCCACTATTGGATTCTCTGGGGTAGAAACAGCCCTAGTCCTAGAAATGTTAGAGCTCATTGCTCAAGGTGACAACCTAGCAGCACAAGCTAGTGTTGAACCCACACCTACTTTTCCAACCACTCTCACAGCCTCAAATCACCATCACTTACCAAAGAAAATCCGAACGAACCCCTACTCAGGCTATTCAGTCTGTGGAGGTCCCCATATACTCACCCATACAGGAAGAAGTGGACACTGGAGCTCCCACTTCTCCCGAGGAGCAGACCACTCCCATCTCTTCAAGAATCAGTGCTGAGGTTCCTCATGCTCAGCCTGATGAGCTCATTAGCCCAACTGCCTAAGCCATCACTCTGAGTCTCAACACTCAAGTGATCAACCATCAGGGGACAGTTACCATCCCCAGCCTATAGATCTCAACCAACCAATTCCCAACCTTGACTTCTATACTGATGAAGATATTGGTTTCAGTGAGTATAATGAATCTCTCTTCTTTCCACCTACTCAAAGAGAGATGAGTACTCATGAGTCTCCTAGATCTATCCACACCAGTTACCTACAACTGAGGTGGAAACTCCTGAACCTGTTCAGGATGTCCATATGGAAGAGGCTCTCACTTCTGAAGTGATTACATCATTAAGACCTCAACCATGGCAACTCAGCTAACTGACATCTCAACTGAGATTGCCAGTGAGTAGAGGAAAACCAACAGCCAAGAACCTCAAGCTGGTGGTGAGAGAGAGGACTCTGGTCCAATCATCTCATCCCCCAATGAATATTCTGATGAAGATGAGGGGAATCTGAGACTACTGGTTCAAAAATTGTCTAAAACATGCACTTACCTAGTCTCAAAGGTCAGTCACCTTGAATCTCAGGTGACTACCTACACAACAGGATCAATGATCATCAACTTGAGATTTCATATCTTAAGGAAAAACTAGCTGGGAGACCCTTAAGGAGAGCTCAACCAGGAACACAAGAACCTATGGATGAGATTGACCAATCTTCCAGCTCACCTATGCAAGTGGGTGATGCTACCAAAAAGGGGGAGAAAGTCATTACAGCCACAGAACCTGGGAGTTCTTCAGAGAGAATGGACATTAAGGACTCACCATCCTCACTTGAAACTGTGCATTCTCAGCAACCTCCTCTAGTTCACATTGATCTGGACTACACAAACTCCTTCATACAGAGTCTGTTTGAGGATGGGATACCAAGGGCTATGTCATCTTCACCATCTTCCATCACATCATTGGGTGGAGGTATGACAACAACAGGAAGGCCCTAATCATCATAAGAGTTCAAGGACATCAAGAAGTCTTCAATTTTCAGACCTTGGACTACTATGAAGGTCTGGATCTAGTCAAAATGCCACTTGTCAACCCAAGCCAATCAAGAAAAGCTAACAGACTGGCTAAAGGAATCCAAGACAGGATCACTGTAGAGTTCAGCTTAAGAAGGCGACTTAGGCAATCAGGCAATATCGTCGGTCAACTGGATGTTGAGGCAGACCCTAAGATTAGCTTCATAGGGGAAACCTTGACTGAAGGCCCAGTGACAGAACCTGAGAGCCCTGTCTCATCATCTCCAACTGCTACATAGATCTGCATTCCTTCTGAGACACCTGTCGGTGAAGGTGCTTCTCAACCTCTCTCTGGCCTGAGCTCAGATTGTTGGACCAAAAGAACCAATGAGCCAAGATCAGAAAACCTCTAAGTCCCATATGATATCACAACAACTGCTGAAGGCTTCATCAGCAGTTCGACAAGTGCTGAAGACTTCAACAGCTGAAGATCAAGTACTAAAGATTTCAACAGCTGAAGACTAAAGTGCTGAAGCTCAACAGCTGAAGAACACAAGTGCTGAAGCTGAACAGCTGAAGAACACAAGTGCTGAAGCTGAAGACCAAGTACTGAAGTACAACAGCTGAAGAGTCTACAAGTGCTGAAGATCAACAACTGGTGTACAAAGTCTAAAGACAAAGACTGAAGACATCAGCTGATGACATCTACTGAAGTCATCAGCTGATGAAACGTCTGACGTTCAAGTCTGAAGACCAAGTACTGAAGTTTCAGTAGTTTGTCACAACAGCTGAAGAGTACTTCTTCAGTAGTTATGATATCAGTAGTTTTATGTTTTTACTTTTAGTAGTTTTGTAAAACAACTGAAGAGAAAGTTCTCTTCAGTAGTTTTTGTCAATTCATAGCCTTTCAGCTGTTTCATACTGTCCTCAACACTTACTCATCAGACGTTGCATCTGCTTTTCAGGTGTTTCATAGGACGTCAGTACCTATCTGTTTGTACTGATTTCAGTAGTTGTAACTACATCATAGTTTAGAACAGATAAAGTACTTCAGTACTTGTGAGGCATTTAGCCGTCAGTAGTTATAAAAACTACTGAAGGTGAAAGGACTCATCAGTACTTATATGTGACATGGTTACCAATGATCACCAGTAATTGTTACTGAAATCATCAGTAGTTGTCACTTATTCTAGCTGCAGCATACCAAGCCTTAACACAAGTTTTGGAAAGTAGAACTATCCAAAGGCTTAGTAAAAATATCTGCAAGCTCATTAGCACTAGGCACAAACTTAGGATCCATTAGACCTTTTTCAAAACAATCCCGAATAAAGTGATGTCTGATCTCTATATGTTTGGTCCTAGAGTGCTGGACTGGATTTTTGACAATACACAGAGCTGAAGCACTATCCATTAATAATGGAGTCTTAGTCTCTGTAATGCCATAATCCAGAAGTTGGTTCTGAAGCCAGAGTACCTGAGAAGTGCAACTTGCAGCAGCAATGTACTCGGCCTCAGCAGTTGATGTAGCAACAGATGTTTGTTTCTTACTCTGCTAAGAATCAAACAGTTGCCTAGGAATTGACAACCACCAGAAGTTGACTTTCTAGTTAACTTGCACCTGCATAGTCACTATCTGAAAAAGCAACTAATTTGCAAGAGTGTCCAGTGGAATACCATAAACCCAGAGATTGTGTACCTTGCAAATATCTAAAGATTCTCTTGACTGCAATCAAATGAGACTCTTTAGGAGCAGCCTGAAATCTAGCACAAACACATGTAGCAAACATAATATCTGGCTAGAAGCTGTTAAATACATCAAGGACCCAATCATACATCTGTAAAGTGTTTCATCAACAGCTTTACCTTGCTGATCAGCATCCAGTTGTGTGGTGCTGCACATGGGAGTAGAACAAGGCTTACAGTTTTGTAAATCAAACTTATTCAAAAGATCTTTTGTATATTTTGACTGATGAATAAAGGTTCCATCAGCCTTTTGTTTAATTTGCAAGCCTAGAAAGAACTATAATTCTCCCATTACACTCATTTCAAACCTCTTTTTCATTAATGTTGTAAAATCATCACACAACTGGGGATCAGAGGATGCAAAAATGATATCATCAACATAAATCTGAACAAGTAGCTTATGCTGATCCACCTTCTTAATAAACAAAGTTTTATCAATGGAGCCTCTACTGAAATTATTCTTAAGAAGAAAAGTGGAAAGTGTCTCATACCAGGCTTTAGGAGCTTGTTTCAACCCATAAAGAGCCTTATCAAGTTTATACACCCATTCAGGATGTTTATTATCCTCAAAACCTGGTGGTTGACACACATAAACTTCTTCTTTTATTTTACCATATAGAAATGCACTTTTGACATCCATTTGAAAAGCTTTAAGATTGTGGAATGCAGCATAGGCTAAAAACATCTGATTGCCTCTAGTCTGGCTACAGGGGCAAAGGTTTCATCATAGTCAATACCTTCTTATTGTTAAAACCTTGTACAACCATTCTAGCCTTGTTCTTAACAATAAGCCCATTTTCATCAGTTTTATTCCTAAACACCCATTTAGTGCCTATTGCACACTTACCTGGGGGAAGAGGAACCAGTTCCCACACTTGTTGTTTCTTGAACTGAAGTAACTCAAGCTGCATGGCTTCAACCCATCCATTGTCTCTCAAAGCAACATGGTAGTTCTTTGGCTCTAGCTGACTGATGAAGAGAGCATAGAAGCAGAAGTTAGACAATTGACTTCTTGTTGAAACACCACATTGATATCACCAATAATTTGAGACATTGGGTGATTCTTCAGTTCTTGATAAACAATGAGATCTGTGCAAGTGTTTGTAGGACCTTCAGCAGCAGCAGATGTTGATGCAAACTCTTGAAACCAAGAAGTAGATGGTAACTCAAAAGATGTAGAGGAATCAGAGATCTCATCAGCATTTGTTGTGGATGGAACTGCTGAAGCTACAGGAACATCAAATTTAGCAGACACAGGCAGTTGGTCACTAAACTTGAATAGGTGAGTATTGATATTATCATCATCATCATCAATACCACCAGGTGGAAGACATGCTGCAGAAGATGATTTATCCACATGATCTGCAACAGCTGGAGGTTGAGAAGGAGCATATTGCAGTATGTCCAAATCAAACAACTCCACATGGTTTTGTGGAATCTTGTCCATAGGAGATTCATTAAACTTCACATGCAAAGTCTCTTCAACTATCTTTGTTCTGCAGTTGAAGACTCTGTATGCCTTGCAAGTAGATGAATAACCAACAAAATACCCTGCATCCACCTTAGGATCAATTTATGGAGTTGATCCTTTGTGTTGAGAATAAAACAGGGACACCCAAATGCTTTGAAAAATGAAATTAGAGGAGCCAAGTGATGGAGAACTTCATATGGAGTCTTCATCAACCTCTGATTTACTAAGACTCTATTCTGCACATAGCAAGCTGTGTTAACAGCTTCAGCCCAAAAGGTCAGTGGCAAACCAGAGTCAGCCAGCATGGACCTTGCAGCTTCAATTAGGGTCCTGTTCTTTCTCTCCACTACTCTATTCTGTTCTGGAGTCCGTGGTATGCTAAACTGCCTTTTGATTCCCTTTGGAAGATAGAAGTCATCAGTGTATGGTTTCTGAATTCAGTTCCATTGTCACTTCTAATACACTTGACTGGAAGGGAATACTGCTTCTCAACATACAACACAAAGTGAATAATCTTCTGAGCAACCTCATCCTTTGAATGTAGAAAGAAAGTCCATACAAATCTGGAGTAATCATCCACAATTACCAGACAGTATTTCTTCTTTGCCATGCTCATTACTCTCATAGGACCAAATAGATCCATATGCAGTAATTGCAAGCAGGCAGTAGACTTAGGCTCTTCAATAGGAGGGAATGAGACTTTGTGTTGTTTTCCTTTTAAACAAGCAGTGCAGGTTTCATCACAGTGGAACTCCTTTATTGGTAAGCCTCTAACTAAACTATTGTGGATTAGCTCATTTATGTTTTTGAAATTTACATGACCCAGCCTTCTGTGCCACAGTTTAGATTCTTGAGAAGAGGCTTTGGAAAATAGGCAAGGATTGCCTCTGAGATCTATTTTCTTGGAAAGATCTAAGGCATACACTCTTCCTGTCCTGTTGGCTCTCAGGAGAGTGTGATCATCCAACACCTTATCAATCAAATGCAGAACTTTGGATGACAGAATCCTACAGTTCTGACTGGTGAAAAGAGCAACATGGCCTTTATCACACATTTGACTGACACTCAAGAGATTGTACTTGAGATTTTCCACATGATTAACATCATCAAACTTTATTTCTCCATTGAAGACAAAGCCGTTGCCAATGATGTAACCCCTAGCATCATTGCCAAAAGAAACAAACCCCTTCTTTCCTTGAGAGTAGTCATAAAGAAGAGAGCTGTTCCCAGTCATGTGCATAGATACCCCACTGTCTACATACCAGATGCTACTTTGGCATGTTGAAGAACCCTACAATAATAAACAATCAGTTAGTTTTGGAGACCCAAACCTTTTTGGTTTTGGGCTTGGTCTCATCAACAGATGGTAAACTAACAGGTTTATTGGAAACAACAGCCTGAGAGGAAGAAGATGGTGAAGAAGAGGAATCCTTTGGCTTGGACCTCGTTTTCTGTGCTTTCAACATAGGAGCATCTAATTGGTTAACTCTTCCCAATAGATGTTGAGCCATCATAACCAGCTGTGTCTGATTTTGTGATAAAGCTTTCAGCTCATCAGACAAATTGCCAGTGGAGTTTGATAAGTTCCTATGTTGCACCTTCTTCTTCTGAGCAATCTCAGCTGTTACCTGTTTAACCCCTTCCTTTTTGGATTTCTTTATGGATTTAAGGGTTACAGGATTTGATGTTGCTGATACAAATGTGGTCTCAAACTCAGTTTTCATTTTAACCATTTTCTCTTTAATTTCCTCTTTATGTTTGAGTTTGGATCCTCTTTTGTACCAGCAATCATCTGTAAGATGATTGAACAAACCACATACTTCACATGGTTTCTTCTTCATCTTATGTTGATCATCAACTAAAGAAGATGAAACAACTGAAAACTTTCTCTTCAGTTGTTTCTACAACTGCTGTTTCATTCTAAACAACTGAAGCAAAACCATATCTTCAGTAGTTTTATAACTACTGATGACTAACACCAAGTCTTCAGCTGTTTACAACAACTAATGACAAAACCACTGTCTTCAGTAGTTTCATAACTACTGATGACAAACACCAAGTCCTCAGTTGTTTCATCATCTGAAGTCAAAACCATGGTCTTCAGTAGTTTTCTAACTGCTAATGCCTAAAACCACGACTTCAGCTGTTTCAACGTCTGATAGGGTAATACCATGTCAACAGTCGGTTTAAAACTACTGATGACTAACACCAAACCCTTTAGTCATTTTCTTACCCCTACCCTATAATTCCTGTCCTCTTCTCTAATGTTTCATTAGCGATTATTTTCTGAACTTCTCTCTCTCAAACATGGCGACCATGAGTTTGAAACCACGACATAACTGCGTTGCTTACCTTACCAAGTCAGCTTTCTGGAACAAATATGATAATGCCATTGACTTAATGGTGGATTCCCCATATCGCACAGCCTTTCTCTTGAATCCGGCCATCTACCCTGAATCCCTCAGTCAATTCTGGTCAAATGCTTTTGTTCATACTGATGAGTCTACCGTCAGATCTCTATTCGGTCCCTTGTCAACCAGACACCAGTGGTTGTTACAGCCGACATCATTTCGTCAGGCATTACACTTACACGACTTCACCGCTATGAATGAATACCCAAGGGCATAACACATATGTCATTTATCAATCATGGGTATGAAGGTGATCTTCGGGCTACAACCGTTCTAAAGAAACATTTGCATGACGCTGAGAAAGTTTTTTTCACATGGTAAATGTCTGCTTAGCCTCCAAGACATCTTCTTGGGATCAAATGTCATCCCAATGGCAACAGGTATTGTATTCTATTCTAGAACACCAACCGCTAAATTTTTCTGAAATCGTGTTTCTAGAAATAAAGAACTTGGCTCAGAAACCTGTGGCAAACCGATGGCCATTATATCCCAGGTTTCTGATGGCCATTATTTTAGATGAATTAAAATCTGATGGCCTTGTTGGCCTTGGAGTCCCTGCACCAGCTGTTTTGGCTGAGGTATACTCCAAGCACAACTCAGACCTTACACTCAAAGAAGCTGCCCGAATGCTAAAGCCCAAGCACAGGGAACCCACAGCTTCCTCCACCAGAACCAAAGTCCCCACTAAACCAAAACCAAAACAACCCAAAACAGCTATTCAGGGAGATGAGTCCCCTGAAGATGCTCCTGTACTACCAACGCAGGATATACTTGCTGGCTTAAACCCCCTAGCAGTATCAGAGACTCTACCAGCCATAGCCGCTCAGGATTCCTCTCAAAAGGAGCCTGCAGCCACCACACAAGGGGTACCCACACATCTGGGATCTTCCTCACTTGAGGAGATTGCCATTGAAGAGCACCATCCTCCCCAGGTGCACACTGCTCCTACCCCATCTCCCCATGCAACCGCCCCCCAAAGTCCAACCATAATTATTGCAAACGTGCTGACTCAGTTGCATGCCTCTCCTCCTCCCCAACAACCACCAACAAAGGGGAGAACCACAAATATTGAGGAAGAGGATCATCATGCTTCTGACAACCCACAACACCGGGGTTTACAAGTTCTATCTCCTAGTGTGGATAAGGAGATTAGAACATCTAGTGAGGCTGCCACCTCTTCTGTATTAGCACATGATCAGAATGAGGCTGGTAACATAGCTAAGACCTCACTAGAGGCAACAGCTGATGAAGGACATAGTCCTGAGGCTGGAAGTCCCCAGTTCCAAGAAAAAGGGGCACATGCTAAAACTGGTCTACACCCAGTGCATGTACATCCTGCTACAAGCAGGAGGTCAGGTGATTCAGCATCTGCTGATGATGACCTGGGCTTTTTCTATGACGTTCTAGCCCACAACACCATCCTGGAGGCTGAGGTAAGCAGACTACAAGAACTGCTTGCCAAGAAGTCTCAGGATGTAAGTCCATCTGCCCCCACCAACCCACAGATGGCGCCTTTATTTGAAGGTCCTCCAAACACTTTACCCTCTCACTTCACTGAGCCTCCAGCTTCTGCTTTTGGCACTATCTCTCCGGGACAGAACCCCCCTGAGCAGATGGTTGCTGTATTCCAAAAATCCCTACCTCTCATCACTCCCATCATCATGACATTGTTTATAAGGAAATTGATGAGAGGATCTCCTCAAGTCTACAACCATTCATTGATGATGCTGTGCAAAAGAAACTTTATGCGGTACAAACCCCTGCCACCAATGCATCAAAAAAGGGGAGAGTACTACAGAAAGAAAACAAAAGAAAACGAACTGAGGATGAGAAGGCACAAGAGAAAACCAAGGAGTTGGAAAAAGAAAAGGAATAACAACTGATCACTTACAAAAGAAGAAAAGTGCTGGTGAACAAACGAATGCTGAAGAAAAATCGTTGGAAGAGCTGGTAAAAGATGCAGATGAAACACACAGCCGATCCATGGACAAAATCATTGAGCAACTCTTCAAGCAAGGCTTTGACACAGCCACACTAGACAGTGAGATCAGGAGGTTGGAAGTTGAGGAAATTCAAAACAGATGGGCTGGGTACGATGTGCTGGAGAAAGAGAGATTGGAGATCATGATTCGATTCATTGCCAAATACTTAGGAAGATCACTAATAGAGATTCGTTCATGGACCAGAGACAGCATTCTGGCTATAGCCACCAGAATCTGTTTGTCTGAGCAATTTCATAAGGGGATAATCATTGAAGCACTTGATGAGGCTGGGGCTGGAAAAAGGTTTGAAATGGCAAGACTTACAAAAGCCAAACTCACAACCAAAATGCTTGAACAACCTTCCCAATCACCCACTCAAAAACAGCCTACCCCTCAAATCTCCAAACCAATCTCAAAACCCAAATCCAAACATCCTCAACCTTCAAAACCAATTCCTTTATCACAAAAACCAACCCAACCAACATCCAGTGATGCACCTAGAAGGAGGAGAAGGGTGCTGAGGATAGAAGAAGATGAAGAAGAAGAGGATGAAGATGATAGTCTGCCACTCTCTGCTGTTCTAAAGCTACCAGAACCAGGAGTCAACTCATGATCACACCTGACTCACAAAGGAAACGGTTAGAGTCAAAATAGAAGATGAAGAACAGCAGAAGCAGCACGATGAGCAACTACTGAAGAGGGTTGGTAAGGAATTTCCTCAGTCATCATCTATACAAGCCATGAAAGGGCATGCTCAGAGGCTGTACACTCTCAGACACATATTTCAGTATCAGAAGGAGAGAGTGAGAGTATGGCCAGACCCCAAGTGAGTTCTAGAATCCACAAAAGATCCATTCCACATAGATACAATGGCCAGGTTAGAAAAACAATAGACTCTACAATCATGTTGGCCAGTGTAGTCTCATCATGGGAAATAATCGATGAATTCAAGAAGGCTCATCAATCAAAAATGACCCCTCAAGCCTTACTGGAAAACAAGATGATCAAAAAGGGGTTATTATATAAGAAGCTTGAAGACATTAAGAAGAATGAGCTCCAGTTACTCCTTGAGGGCACTCATCCTGATGAATTTGTCTATAAGGAGGTAACTACTGTGGAGTTGAAAAATGGCAGGACTGTAAAGTACTTATCTGAGTACGATGGTCCAGAGTTCTTCTTTGAAGGAGGAGTAGAAGAACTCTCCAAGGAGGAACAGGTTGTTCTCCATGAGGCCTATGTCGAGAGTCGTACAGACTCATAATGGGGAAGTAGATCTCATGAATGGGATAACAACTCTGTGTCCAGTTCCCCAAAACAGAGTTCCCATTCATACCTTGCCAAACAAATCTCTAAGATTTCTTCCCAGGCCAGTGCTTATATGGGTCATCTTCTCTACTGATCAAGAAGGAAAAAGACCACCATTTTGCCAACAATAAGTGGGAAAATAAATCAATTAGAGGTTTTGGCTGCATTGGTTCAGGGGGAGTTTGTTGGACCAAAAGAACCAATGAGCCAAGATCAGAAAACCTCTAAGTCCCACATGATATCACAACAACTGCTGAAGGCTTCATCAGCAGTTCGACAAGTGCTGAAGACTTCAACAGCTGAAGATCAAGTACTGAAGATTTCAACAGCTGAAGACTAAAGTGCTGAAGCTCAACAGCTAAAGAACACAAGTGCTGAAGCTGAACAGCTGAAGAACACAAGTGCTGAAGCTGAAGACCAAGTACTGAAGTACAACAGCTGAAGAGTCTACAAGTGCTAAGATCAACAACTGGTGTACAAAGTCTGAAGACAAAGACTGAAGACATCAGCTGATGACATCTACTGAAGTCATCAGCTGATGAAACGTCTGAAGTTCAAGTCTGAAGACCAAGTACTGAAGTTTCAGTAGTTTGTCACAACAGCTGAAGAGTACTTCTTCAGTAGTTGTGATATCAGTAGTTTTATGTTTTTACTTTCAGTAGTTTTGTAAAACGACTGAAGAGCTTGTTCTTCAGTCGTTGTAGTGTCAGTAGTTTTATGTTTTTCAGTAGTTGTAGTAACTCATAACACTTAGTATTTTTGTAAGAAGATGTCAGCTGTGTTGACATCTTCAGTAGTTGTGTTTCAGTTGGAATAATTCTGTTAGATGTCACTATCAAGTGACATCAGCAGACGTCACATCTCTTATATAAGAGGTGTCGACCTAATTGTAAGTGTGACATTCCGTTACCACGAAAGCAAATATTGAATGAAATATATCTGCAGAATTCTCTCTATCTATAACCGTTTTGTTCTTCATTGAATATCTTTTCGTTCTTGTGAATTGGCTAATTCATTGTTAGAATTCCGCTGTTATACTCTCTAATCAATCAAACGTAGGTCACTGATCCTAACAAGAACTGGTTATAGATTATTGAATTTCTGTCGCAACAAGGCCAGCAGGTGTCTCAGAATTGGCTAATTCATTGTTATAGAACAAGGAAAGAAAGAGTTGAGAAGCACCTTCACCAGCAGGTGTCTCAGAATTGGCTAATTCATTGTTAGAATTCCGCTGTTATACCTCAGCCAAAACAGCAGGAGCAGGGACTCAAGGCCACCAAGGCCATGAGATTTTAATTCATCTAAAATAATGGCCATCAAAAACCTGGGATATAATGGCCATCGGTTTGCCACAGGAATCTGAGCCAAGATCTTTATTTCTAGAACACGATTTCAGAAAAATTTAGCGGTTGGTGTTCTAGAATAGAATACAATACCTGTTGCCATTGGGATGACATTTGATCCCAAGAAGATGTCTTGGAGGCTAAGCAGAAATTTACCATGTGAAAAATAACTTTCTCAGCGTCATGGAAATTTTTCTTTAGAACGGTTGTAGCCCGAAGATCACCTTCATACGCATGATTGATAAATGACATATCTGTTATGCCCTTTGGGTATTCAGTCACAGCGATGGAGTCGTGTAAGTGTAATGCCTGACGAATGATGTCGGCTGTAACGACCACTGGTTTCTGGTTGACAAGGGACCGAACAGAGATCTGACCGGTAGACTCATCAGTATGAACAAAAGCATTTGACCAGAATTGACTGAGGGATTCAGGGTAGATGGTCGGATTCAAGAGAAAGGTTGTGCGATATGGGGAATCCACCATTAAGTCAATGGCATTATCATATTTGTTCGAGAAAGCCGACTTGGTAAGGTAAGCAACGCAGTTATGTCGTGGTTTCAAACTCATGGTCGCCATGTTTGAGAGAGAGAAGTTCAGAAAATAACGACTAATGAAACATTAGAGAAGAGGACAGGTATTTATAGGGTAGGGGTAAGAAATGACTGAAGGGTTTGGTGTTAGTCATCAGTAGTTTTAAACCGACTGTTGACATGGTATTACCCTATCAGACGTTGAAACAGCTGAAGTCGTGGTTTTAGGCATCAACAGTTAGAAAACTACTGAAGACCATGGTTTTGACTTCAGATGATGAAACAACTGAGGACTTGGTGTTTGTCATCAGTAGTTATGAAACTACTCAAGACAGTGGTTTTGTCATCAGTTGTTGTAAACAGCTGAAGACTTGGTGTTAGTCATCAGTAGTTATAAAATCAAGATCCATCATCCAAAAGAGCATGAAAAAGTCTGCCGATAGGCAGAGGATGATGAGCTTCTTGAAGCTCTATGGATTCTCCGGAAGGAGACTTGGACCCATGTCTCTATCCACTATGGATGAGCATATCAGGGTAATCAAGCAGAAGATTAAGAGTGGAGAGCTCACTGACTTACACTCCACTCCAGTCAGGCTCCACCTGAAGTGGAGGTTAAGGTTGAACAACCAGAGACAACACAACCTAGACCTCCTGCTAATGCTTAGAAAGCTTCATCTTCTGATCCACAGCAGGGTCAACCTCCCTCTCCATCTGAACCTGAGAGAGAGGAAGTCCCAACTGAGAAAGACAATGAAGATCAATCTGGTGCTGCAAGCCAGTCTTCTCAGTTAAAATTTGGAAAGAGAAATAAGAGGATGGCTTCTAGACCAAAGCCTAAGAAGAAGAAGAAGCCTGCATCCCCTTCAAAACCTCAAGATGAATCAGAACAGCCTGAGGATGTGCAGCCAGAGGAAGCTACACCAACTCCAATTCAAATAGCTCCTCTAGATATAGGAAGACCCATCATGTCTTGGACATGCACCACAAATCTAGAAAGATGGCATGTTATTAGAGATCAAGGTATTGAAGACATTTATACATGGCAAGATATGTTTCAGTTGCCTCTGCATGACCTTTTTGACATGAGAAGACACTTTGACAGCCTAAAGGATCTTGATCATCTTATGAACAAAGGAATGGTGATCATCCTAATGAGGACTGTTAATATCTGAAGTTTTCAAAGTGTTTTGGTAGCATCAGCCTAGGGGGAGTTTGTAGAGATTATGAAGAGGCTGATGCAACCTAAACATCTTAAGTCTTTCCTACATGCTGCACAAGTGCATTAAAGAAGAAGCTTACGAAGTTTCACACATGAAACAGAAAATACTCTAAGTGTGAAATCTTCTGAAGCCAGGACCAATATCTTTTGAAGCCAAACATGAAGTCTTCTAAGCCTCAGAGACAAAGTCTTCCGAAGCTTCAACTCATGAAGACAGATTTCTTCCGAAGACTTTTAGTAACATGCTTTATCTGATGTACTGTTCCATAAAACTGGACACCTTTCCACTGCACCTCTGCAAGTCACCAACTTACATGAGTTGGTGAAAAGGTCCATGCTTTTGGTAACTATAAATGAGGTCTTGAGTCTGTAACTTTCTACTTTATGTACTTTATCCTTTTGTAATAGATAAGGATGTGAGCTATGGCATGTCATCGTCACAAGTCAAAAGGCAATCTGCCTTTTGACTCTACAATTGATTTTGTTTGTGTCTAGCAATTGTATCCAGCTGGCTTTCAAAGTATAGCCGGCTATAGGGTGTAGTATAAGTATCTCATGTTCTTGTATCTTTCATTTATGCTTTTGAAACACTTGTAATAGAACATAGAGAAGGCAATATACTGCATTCTTGAAAACCAAATACTTGTGTTCTTGTGTTCTGTCTCTTGCATTACTTGTGTTCTTAAGTATCTTATCTTGGTAATCGAGTTTACTGTTTGATCAAAGTTTAGTTAATCTCCTCTTTGTGTTGTTGTGTTGTAACTTAACCCTTCAACGATCCTGCATATACTTTTGGTTTCTTTACTTACAAAATGCTTCCGCATAGTTTTCAAGTTTAAACTTTAGTTGATTTTATGTTAATATAGCATATAGAGTCATTCTGAGTAACTATTGAATGTGATCCTGGTTTGTTCACACGCCTCACAGTAAAACTCCGCACGTGGATTTTGAGGGTGTGACATGATATACCATCTGTCTGGATTTATAACAAAAGTCCAAGACAAGATGGGTCTTCCTGATGCAAGAGGCTCTACTTGAGTTGGAGTGGGTTGAGCAACGTTTTCTTGCACATTCTCAGGATGCTCTTACTCATCCTGAGGTCTAGAAGTGGATGCCTTTGGTTTCTTATTTGATACAGGTTCGGAGGCCATCCTTTTCTTCCTTTTCAATTGAGAAGACTGGCCTTCAATGCCAGATTATTTTTCATTGTATTTATCATTGGGTCCTCCTCCTTCATAGGTTCAGAAGGAGAGGGAGTTAGACCATGCTATGGATCAGAAGATGAAACTTGCTGTGGTTCAACAAGAGGTCCAGGTTATGTTGTCTCAAATGGTTTAACCTTATCCTCAGCTTCAGGAGGAGCCTGATTTGGTGAGGAGTGTAAGTTAACAAGCTCTCCTTTCTTGATCTTTTGCTTGATCACTCTAATATGCTCATCCATAGTGGATAAAGACATTAGACCAAGTCTCTTTCTAGAGAATCCATACAGGTTCAAGAAGCTTAATATCCTTTGCTTGTCAGCAGACTTCTTTTGACTCTTTTGGATGATGACCCTTAACTTTGCTACTTCTTCCTTCATTTTCCTATTAGCAGCCTTTTGTTCTTTGCGAACTTGTAACTCAAGCTGCTTGAGGTACTTAGAGCCATGTGGCCCTCAGGTAGTTAATCATCAAGATGAAGCTTGCTGTGGTTCAACAAGAGGTCCAGGTTATGTTGTCTTAAATAGTTTAACCTTAACCTCAGCTTCAAGAGGAGCCTGACTTGGTGAGGAGTGTAAGTCAACAAGCTCTCCTTTCTTGATCTTATTCTTGATCAATCTAATATGCTCATCCATAGTGGATAAAGCCATTAGACCAAGTCTTCTTTCAAAGAATCCATACATCTTCAAGAAGCTTATCATCCTTTGCCTGTCAGCAGACTTCTTTTGACTCTTCTGGATGATGGCCCTTGACTTTGCTACTTCTTCCTTCATCTTCCTCTTAGAAGCATTTTGTTCTTTGAGAACTAGTAACTCAAGTTGATTGAGGTACTTAGAGCCATATGGCACTCAGAGTTAACCATGTTTTTTCTATCAGCCTCCTAATCTACCTGAGGTTGTCAGTTTTCATAGCCTTTTTCTCAGGACTTTCTTGAACTAGGGAGATGGTAGGAGCAGGTTTGTACAGCCTTTTCTGGCTTCTTTCTTCCTGGATCTTGAGGAGCAACTTTGCATCCTCTGCCTCCTTCCACCCCTTAGACATCTCTTTGTCTGTCAGTTCATTCAATTCCTCTAAGGGAAGAGAGATGATTTCATAAATTTCATAGTTCATGGTCCCCAAACAATGTATACTGTTTGCTCTCAATCATCATTTTGAGTGTTTGGTCTATGAGCAGCCCTGATAGCAACTTTTATAAAACTGATGACCCACCAGAACTTTTTCCCCTTAGCTTCCCTTCCCCTCTCTCTCCTCCTCCTCCTCCTCCTCATTCTCCTCAGGAGTCAATATCATTTTCCCTTTGTCACCCATAGACCTTTGTGACTTAGGATGGAGAGAGCTTTAGCCTTCATTGTCTGATGTAGCAGTCAGAATTTGGCCAGAGAGAGGTTGTGAGACACTTTCATCAGTAGGTGTTTCACTGAGGGAATGGGATATCAAAGCTGTTGGTTATGTGACAGTGCTCACAGGTTCTATCACTAGGCCTTTGCCTTCAATCAAGGTTTCCCCTTTGAAGCTTGATGTGCTCTAAATTATACATAAAAATCCTATCAAAAGCACATCAATTATTCCTCAATATCCCCTTCAAAATGATGAATATGTGCTTAAAAATATTAAATTGTGTTTTCAGCTGTTTAAAAATGCAAAATGGACAAAAGTAGCATATTGAGAAGGAGTTTATATAATCTTAGCTTTGGAGTCGAAGCATGGGGCCATGCCTCATTAAGCACGCCCCCATGCCTTGCCTGAAACATACCCTCGTGCTAAATTGACACACTCCCGTGTTTGGACATATGACAGGACAAAAAGTATTGTCCCCTAAAAAAAAGCACGGGGCATTGTCGATGAGACATGGGGCTGTGCCCCACCCCTAACACGGGGTCGTGCCCCATCAAGCAAGGGGCCGTGCCCCATCAAGCAAGGGGCCGTGCCTAACACACCTGCATGACGAGCCCACCAACTTTCGTAAGCATTGTACTAGCATGGGGCCGTTCCTTTTAGGCACAGGGCCGTGCTTAAATACTCCAGAAAGCCTATAAATAGAGGCCTAAGTTCACCATTTTGGCAAGCTTTGGTGGGAGAGTTACTCTGCAGAATCTTTTGGGAATTGAGTCTTCAAGACCACTTGGAGGCTCGGGAGGTGCATACAACACTTGGAAGAAGCTTGGGGTTGTCTAAACATCATCTATTGTAGATCATCGGTTTGATTGTTCCATTTCACTAATGATTTCATATCTATCTTCTATGTTATCTGTTGTATGTTCAAGCTCATTACGAGCTAAACTCTTATTATCATCCTGAGTGGATGAGCCTTATGTAATTTGTGATGAACTAATGGTGTTATATATTATGTTATTGTTATGTAGTCTTGGGAAAACTTTTGATGGATAGCATCTACATTGAATGGGAAGTTATAACCTTATGGTTTGTGATTATGATTGTCATACATGGTTGAAAACATATGATCAACATTCATTTATGAAGCAGGTCTTCATAATAAATCCATGTCTAATGAACTATAATGGTTATTAGAAATCGTATCACCTTAACTTTCTAATCATTTACGGGTTCCCTTTTATTAGTCTGAAAAATCTACAGTAATTTTTACGGTTTTCTAAAATTAATAGTATGTTACGAAGGAACCTGATCAATTTTTTTTTGATATTAAGTTATGTTTTCAGAAATCATATGTCAAATAGGTCACAAAAGATTTACCTACTTTACTAGGGATTTGATCTAAGTAGTATACTAGCCTGACGTGATCCTAGTCACTACATTGTGGATAGACGAGAAATCGCACCAGCTCATCTTTATAAACATTAACATAATTATATTAATCGATATCTTTAATCACATCATCAATTCATCGGAGTTACATAATTGTAGTCTAATTAGGATGATAACCCTTATTCCCTGGTTTTTAATCCAAACACTTCAATCGTATTTTACTTTATTTGTATTATTGTTTTTAAACCCTAAAAATCTTATCATTGCAACTCATCATTTTCTCAAACAAAAACCAAATCTGATAGTTAAATATTAAGGTTGTTGAGTTGGCTATGTGTGTCCATGGATTTATACTTGGTTCTTACCATCACTATACTAGCACACGATAGGTACACTTGCCTTTTGTGTGTGTGGTTTACTGTTAGTAATAATCATTTAAAACTAAATCTATGCGAAAAACCTCTATCAAATTATATACGTTCCGCACCACATCAAATTTTTAGCGCCGTTGCAGGGGACACACGACAGTTTGAAAAACAATCTAAATTTATAATATTTTGTGTATATCTTGTTTATATATTTTTTGTCAACTTTATTTTATTTTTGTTAGATAGTTTGCGTTAGTTAGTTAGTTATATTTTCCTGATTCATTCTAAGTCTTAGTCAGTTTATTCTTCCTTAAGCTAGCATATGTCCGACTTGTCTAGTCTTGAACTTGTTTCGCCTCTTTCAGTACTCGAGCGATTATTTCGTCAAAGGCTACGCGAAAGATCGCGACAAGCAGCTCCAATCATTGAAGAAGACATTTTGGAAGGTACACCATCTAAAGAAGTCATGGCTAACCAGGACGAGGAAATGAAGATGACACACTATGCCACACCGGCAATCGATGGTTACGAATCTAGTATTGTCCAACGAGCAATAGCGGCCAACAATTTCAAGGTTAAGTCAAGTATTATCCAACTTGTAGAAAACTCTGTTCAATTCCATGAATTGCAAGACGAAGATCCTAATGCACACATCTCACGATTCCTTTGTATCTGTGCGACCTTCAAAATCAATAACTGTTGCAGCTATACAAGATAGTCTATATTATCAACATAGTCAAAGTCAACAAAACTAAACGTCACGGTCAAAGTCAACGTAAAGGTCAAACACGACAGGTTCAAGACAAAGAACCCAAACGAGACGTTGAAGATTTATATGTCTATGAGTTTTATTGTATTACATATATTTTGTGTGAAAAAAAATATTTTACTTTGTTTGAGTCATTTTTATGCTTTATATGTAATTTCATTTAGTTAGCCTAAGTCTAGGGGGTTAAGTGCAATTAGTGAATATTAGTCTAGACTATAAATAGGTAATTGTAATTAATTTTGGAATGATTGATGACCAATAGATTGATGGATTACTTGTAAACACATTATTAGCAATCTAATGAAGACAAAAGGGGTTTTGATTGTGATTATCATATTTTGATCTATAATCTTTATGATTTGATTCAAGTGTGATTATCCTAGATCAACAATTTGGTATCAGAGCCATTTTGGATCAAATTCAATGAATAATTAAAGATTTTTAGAGAGAGAAGTTAAGGTTTTTGTTTTTTTTGTTCAATATCAAGTTTTCATCAATTTTAGATCACATTCGAGTTTATTTGATTTGGAATTTGCTTGAATTTTGTTTGTTTTTGGTTGGGGAAGATCAGATCTCAAATTCATTGAGTTTTGATGATTTAAGATTGATTTCGTGTTAAAAAAGCTTTTCAGCTTCGTCCAGCGAAAATACCAATTCATCCAGCGAAACTGCTTGTTCTTTCAGCGAAACTACAAGTGTTTAACACTTTGTACTTAATTTCAGCATCTCACTAAAAGTAGTGATCTTGAATGACAGTGCTTGTGTGCATAGTACAAGCAAAATTGTTGTCCAAAGTATCTTTGAACGAATGTTCAAGCTTGTTTTGTGTGAAATTGTCGGCGAAACTAAGCAGTCTAAAGCATTTGGCTAGCGAAACTGCTGCCGAAATTTCCAGCGAAACTACTGTCGGCTTAGCGAAACTAGATTTTACTATGAAACTAGCTTTGTGAAACTACAATTTTGGCGAAATTATTATATCTTCAGTGAAACTAGAATGTCAAAGATGACTTTTTTTCCCTAGTTGGGATTAATTTATTTCATCCCGATAAAGAAATCTTCACCGATTTTAAAAGATTTATAAAAAAACAAGCTGGCCTGGCAGCTTGATCCCAATTACTAAGATTGCGTAGAGTGACATTTAAAAAAAAATTATTTTCCCGGGAGAGACTTATTGTACAATATTTGGGAAAAATATTTTTGGGGGTGTTAATTGCAATAAATAAAATTAAAAAAATGGCTTTTGTAGAACTGTTTAAATCCTTCGAATCTGATAATCTCACAATTGTACAATGTTGGTTTGATATTTTGCAGTGTTAAAGAATGAAAAGATATTTGATATTGTTGATCGTTTTCTATTGGTGGCAAGCAATTTGAAGAACTTTGATGCCCAATTAGGAAATCATGAACAAGTTCTGAGATTGATTGATTCCCTCCCATCATAATGGAGCTCCCACGGCAAGTCAATTGAATGAGAAAGAGGCTTTCGGGATTACAAACTGATGGAGCTGATCAACAAACTAAAGGAAATTGAGTTGGATATCAAACGTCGTGAGTACTATGAAGCAACATATCTAACTCCAAAGATTAGTTCAAACTCCAAAGAGAAATCAGAAGAGAGATCATATTATGGCACCACTTCTAACGGTTTACCGAAACCTGGACTTGAAGAGGTACACGAGGAGCTTAAGAAGACATCAATAGGTAAAGGTGGAGCTAAGTTGAATGATGAAGTTTGTGATGCTGAGAAGGAGGAGGAATGGAAGCAAAATACCAGAGTTTGCAACTGCGAGAAGGCTCTTACTAGTGAATGAGTTATCCTAGATCTTCCATACGAGATAGTTTAGGATATGTGTTCTTCTTCTTGCAAAATTAGGCTATTTGATGTGCATAAAGCTAGGCTAGTTTTAGATAACCAAAAGGAATTAACCACCATAAACGCAAAACTTAAAAAGAATGAAGCCAAGTATTTCATAAAATAAATGAAGCTTAAAAGAAAATGATCATGTAAGGCCCCGTTCCCGGGACGCTTACAGCTGGTAAATCATTGCACATAAAACATATATTTTCATCATATAACATAAAATGTTGCAACGGAAACATTTAAACAAAACATTCCATTTCAATATAATAGCTTTTGCAAAATAATACATCGTTAACCAATTACAAAACCCAAGTTGCATTACATCACAAAAGCATTATAAATGGATGCCATCCCAAAAGAGCTGAGTAACCATCTCGTGCCATCCTCAGCAATCATTACCTACCAACTGGAAACACATAAAAATCAGCATTGTTGAGTGAGTTCTAGTTTTATAATAAAATATACTTTGCTTTCGTTAAAACCGTACTTTACTTCATGCGATGATACATCATACGTACACATAGACAATATCATTATTATCTTCATTAATCATTCATATATTCATTCTTTCATTCGTACGTTCATTAACCTTCACAATTTTTCATCTTTACATCTTTTCTTTCCTTCAACCTTGAACTTTACCCTGCTATTCCTGGTACTGGAGCTAGGTCTATCATAGACCAGCTATAACGGCGTATCGCACCTCTGGTCACAGTACCTAGGGCAGAGTTTAGGTCTACCAATGCCATATACAATACCCTACTATTCCTGGTACTGGACCTAGGCCTATCATAGACCAGCTATAACGGTGCATCGCACCTCTCGTCAAGGTACCTAGGGTATGCGGCAATGGTTCTATACAAATGTTCGATCACAAAGAAAGACCCCAATGTGCATCCTCCCGGGGTAGCGAACCAGCACACCATGGGGCTAACACCTTTTAGTGGTGTGTCCTGACATACAAGGCTTGCAAGACTTTCTTTACTTCCATCATTCATTAATGCATGCATTCTTACTTCATGTTCCTCTTTCATTATCTTTCATTTTACGTTACATACTATTTTCATTTCATTCATTAACATCCAACGTAAAGTCACGGGAAAGATAAACATATACCATAACAAGGAACAGAACATACATAGTCATCATCATCGTACAGGGCAACATCATACATACATAACATACTTCATGCATAATCATGCAACATCATCATGCCCAACATAACCTCTAAGGTCACAACAGTTATCTTACATGAACTTACGGGAATATTCCACGTTAAAACATACCTCTGCACTTTCCCCCAAAATTCAGTACATAAACTACACTTTCCTCGGGCATACCAGCCCTACATGGACGTATGGGCACCCTTCAGTCGCATGGCCTCCAGGAAACTGAACCTCAAGAAAATGGACCAATGCGGATGAAACCAATGTGAATGAACACCCATGTGAATGTACCTAATGCGGATGGACCCAACACGGATGAGTCCCATGCGAATGGAACTAATGTGGATGGACTTAATGCGAATGAACTCTCAGTCGCATGACTCCCCATGCGATTGACCTTCAGTCGCACGACTGGTAGGCGTATGGGCCCCAGTCGCACGACTCACGTCGCACGACTGGCATGTTGTGGACCTCAGTCACACGACTGGCATGCCATTCAGTCGACTAGCCCTAACTGCACAGAATATAGCTCAATCCCGAACCCAATCTACCATTTTCGACATCTAAGCTCATCCAAACCATTCTAAGTCTAAATCAACCATCCTAAACCTTAGAATGCATACCACAACAACATTCAAGCACACAAAAGCCTAGAAATAAACTCCAAACGCATCACATGCAAACACATACATATGGGTCAAACACACACACATACAAAAACAAGTTTTCAGATGTGTTCCAGACCCAAAATCGACCAAAAACGTTTAAAAGAGGGGTCCTAGAACTCACACAAACGACCACAATGAGAAGAGCGTAGCTTAGACCCGCTACACGATGATCTCCATGCTCGAATCCACTCGAACCAAGCTCGAAACCCCTTTTTCTCCCTTTTCTCCTTCTCTTCTCTCTTTTGGCTGATTTGTGGGTATGGGGAGAGGGTAAGGGCTGCCCTCTCCCTTTAAATACCCCCACTCACCCAACTTTCTCTCGCTGGCGAGTTTGATCCCCCGACTTGGACTTTATTTATTTTATTAATTTATTCTTTCGTCGGCTTTAAAGAAAATATCCAGGTGTTACAAGTCCACCCCCTTATATAGGTTTTGTCCTTGAGATCTGTTATTCCTTGAACAAACATGGGTAATGCTGTCTCATTTCTTCCTTAGTCTCCTACATTGACTTGGATCCCTTCCTGTGCTTCCACTGTACACGAACAAGAGGAACCACTTTATTTCTCAGCCTCTTCTCTTTTTGATCAATGATCGCCACTGGTTGCTCCACATAATTGAGACGTTCGTCTACTTCGATATCTTTTAGTGGAAAAATCATATCCTCGTCTGCCAAACATTTCCTTAGATGAGATATGTGGAATGTGGGTGAATTCCACTTAACTCATCTGGTAACTCTAGTCTATAGGCTACCTCTCCTACTCGAGCAATGACTCGGAAAGGGCCTATGTACCTGGGCTCAACCTGCCCTGCTTTCGGAAATGAATGATACCCTTCCAAGGTGAGACCTTCAACATAACCCGGTCACCCACCTGGAACTCAATCGGTCTGCGTTGTGTATCAACATACAACTTCTGTCTATCTTTGGCTGCCTTCATGAAGGCCTTGATCTTTTCAAGCTTCTCCGTCATAGCCTCGATCATTTCGACGCTCCCTAGTTCTTTTTGACCAATATCACCCCACCAGACGAGTGTTCTGCATCTCCTACCATATAGCATCTCATAAGGCGGCATACCAATGCTGGCATGATAACTGTTGTTGTATGAGAATTCAGCTAACGGTAAGTGGTCATCCCAACTTCCCCCAAAATCAATAACACATCCCCGACGCATGTCCTGCAATGTCTGAATAATCCTTTCTAACTGACCATCAGTCTAGGGATGATAAGTCGTGCTAATATGTAACCTCGTCCTCATGGCGTTGTGGAATTTCTTCTAGAATTTAGATGTAAACCATGTGTCGCGATCGGACACAATAGACACCGGTACACCATGACGAGTTACAATCTCCTTGATGAAAAGATCTGCTAACCTCTCAGATGAATATGTCTCGTGGATCGGTAGGAAGTGAGCACTCTTCGTCAAGCGGTCAACAATCACCCATATAACATCATACCCGTTTGGACAACATGGCAGCTTTGTAATGAAATCCATGGTGATGTGCTCCCACTGCCATTCCGGTATATCCAAAGGTCAGATCTTCCTATACGGCTTTTGATGCTCGACCTTCACTTGTAGACAAGTAAGGCATTTACTCACATACTCCACTATGTCACGTTTCATACCTGGCCACCAGTAATCCTTCTTCATGTCTTGATACATCTTTGTGGCACCTGGATGAATGGAGTATCGAGTCTTGTGAGCTTCATCCAAAATCTTCACTCGTAGATCCCCAAAATAAGGAATCCACACAGATCCAAATTGGGTTTTAACACCAAGTGTGTTTTCACCCAACTCCATAACCAGACCTCTCATTCTTTCAGAGTTAGGATGATCTTCTTTCAATGCCTCATCTTGAAACTCTTTGACTTACTTCATCACGTCAAAGGTCATGATTAGCTGATACGCTTTCACCCGAATCAGCTCGGGCCTCTCTTTTCGACTAAGGGCATCCGCCACCACATTGGCCTTGCCTGGATGGTAATGGATCTCACAATCGTAGTCCTTTATAAGCTTCAACCATCGTCTCTACCTCATGTTCAGATCTTTCTGCTCAAAGAAGTACTTCAAGCTCTTGTGGTCAATGAAAATGGTGCACTTCATCCCGTAAAGATAATGCCTCCAAATCTTTAGTGCAAAGACCATGGCTGCTAGCTCCAAGTCATGAGTAGTGTAGTTGACCTCATGAACCTTCAACTATCAGGATGCATAGGCTATAACTTTCCTCTCTGCATTAACACACACCCCAACCCCGAGTAGGAAGCATCAGAATAAACCACCAGATGTTCGCTTCCATTGGGTAATGATAGAACAAGAGCTTGAGTCAATCTCGTCTTCAATTCTTTGAATGCCTTCTCTTGAGCTTGACCCCATACAAACTTTACATCTTTCCGGGTCAACTTAGTTAGTGGAGAAGCAATCTTAGAAAAGTCTTGAATAAATCTTTTGTAGTAGCCCGCCAAACCCAAGAAACTACAAATCTCGGATGGCGTCTTTGGAGACTTGCATTGCATCACCGCCACCACCTTTGCGGGTGCATCATAATCCCGTCAGGATTTACCACGTGACCAAGAACTGAACTTCGTGCAACCAAAATGCACACTTGGAGAACTTGGCATACAACTTGTCCTTTCTCAACGTCTCCAAAACCTCCGAATGTGACCGGCATGCTCCTCCTCATTCTTTGAATAAGTCAGGATATCATCAATAAACACAATCACTGATTTATCCAACATCGGCCGACACACTTGATTCATCAGGTCCATAAAAGCAACTCGCGCATTGGTCAAACCAAAAGACATGACAAGAAACTCGTAGTGACCACAATGCGTGCGAAAAGCTGTTTTAGGGATGTCCTGCTCCTTCACATTCACCTGATGGTAACCAGATCGAAGGTCTATCCTTGAAAACCAACTGGCACCTTGAAGCTAATCGAACAAATCATCTATTCTCGGTAAGGGGTATCGGTTCTTCACTGTTAACTTGTTCGCTCGCGTAGTTAATGCACATCCTCATACTACCGTCTTTCTTCTTCACAAACAGGACCGGAGCACCCCAAGGAGAGATACTCGGTCTGATGAACCCCTTATCAAGTAGCTCTGCACTGCTCCATCAACTCTTTCATCTCCATTGGAGCCAACCGATACAGTGCCTTGGCAACAGGTTGGGTACCCGGTATCAGATCAATCTGGAACTCGATCTCTCTGTCAGGTGGCACTCCTGGTAGGTCTTCTGGGAACATGTCTGAAAGTCACACACATCGGTACATCAGAAGTTATGGTGCTGGCGTATCCACATCCTTTACATAAGCCAAGTAACCGCTACATCCACACCTCATACACTTTCCCGCCACCGCCATTGAGATTACTTTCGGGATCGTCGTGACCCGATCTCCATAAATAGTTACCAAACTCCCGTTAGGCACTATCAAACGAATCATCTTCTTGCGACACACAATGTTCGCCACGGAGTCCGCCAACCAATCCATCCCAAGAACCAAATAGAAACCACCTAAGGTCATCGCGAACGGTCTAACACGAAACTTATTACCTTTTAGCTCCATATCATAGTTCTCTATCGTCTAAGAAATCCTGGTAGACTTACCTATGGCAGTTTCTACATCAAGGGTGCATCAACACGTCCATTACTAACAAGCATCTTAGCACAGAAAGGAGCAAAAATAAAACTTTTACTACTACCCAAATCCAATAACACAGAAGTTAAAGTTTGGTTCAAGAGAAACATAGCGAACACGACATCAGGGTCCATCCTAGCTTCCTCCTATGTCATAATGAATGCCCTAGCGCTCGCCCTTGGCCCCCCACTCCCCGTCTTCTTCGCCCTGGAACCCTCAGCCCTCAACTTCTTACAATCCTTACTTATATGGCCCTCCACGCCACAGTTAACGCACCGGACCATACGACAGTCCTTGGCTATATGCCCCGTCTTCCCACATTTGAAGTAGCCGTTCAATCCCAGCCTACATTCTCCCGCATGCTCCCTTCCACACTTGCCACACCTTTTTGACCCCGAACTCGATGTGGTCACACGGCGGTCATCCACCCGCCCCTTGTTATTACCCGTCGAGGCATCACCCCGACCAAACCTCTTCCCCTGATAATTCGATCACCTCCACCCTTCTTGCCACCTTCAGCCACCACCAACACAACCCTCTCATCATATAATCTCCCAGCTAAGTCCACCACCGACCTAAACGTGCTCGGTCGGGCAGCGATCATAGGCCTGCGAATGTCCGCTGGCAAACCCTGAATGTACCTGTTAATCATCCGTGATAGAGGCGTCACCTGATCTGGCACCAGACGTGCCATCTCGTTGAATTTGGTGGTGTACTGTTGGTGTGTCATCGTTCCCGCCTCCAGTTGCAGGAATTCTCTCTCAACTTTATCCATTTCTCTATAAGGACAGAACTCCTGAATCACCAGCTTCTTCAGTTCAGACCATCTTATCCTCCTAATTTCCCGACTACCATTAGCTTGGACTATATTGTCCTACCAGCACAGAGCTGAGTCCATAAAAGAATGGGTAGCAAACATAACTTTTTTGCCCTCCTGGCACTCGCTGATATTCAATACAACTTCTATTTCTCTCACCCACTGGTGAGTAGCAGCAACAGTGTCATTTCCATCAAAAGTAGGGGGCTTGCATCGTTGAAACGCCCCATATTTACAGCCTCGTGCCGCCTCCGGTGCAGGCTCTTCCTTTCTTCTTCTTCATCATCAGATAGAACTGTTTCGGGCTCTGGTTGCTCTCGTCCTCTCGAGGACCTATTTCTCTCTTTCTTTCCCATTCCCGTACACCTTGATAACTTCAGTCACTACAAACGGTAAGATTGTCTGCATGACCTGATGGACTTCTTCAACAAAGGGCTCCTTTACTGAGCTCTCTGATTGGCGTTCTCATCGCCACCCTCCAGATGAGGGGTCTTTGGTTCTTCAGGAACCACCTTTTCAGCTCTGGGTCTTCCTTTCTTGGATCATGGCTCAGCACCAAGCCCATCACGACCACCTCTGTGAGAGTCCTTCGAAGATCTACCACCGGCCATTCACACGCACACTGAAAGATTCAAACACCAACACGGTCATTCAAGGGAACAACTTAGTTTATGTCAAGTATAGTAAGTCCCTAATTACAGTGGCCAGTTGTGATTAGCCAATTACTTTACTTTTCACACCCCGAGCATTACTTATCCTGACTACATCAGTATTTAAATCTACAAACAACACATAACCACAATATAATAGCTGTTGTAAAATAATACATCATTAACCAATTACAAAACCCAAATTGCATTACATCACAAAAGCATATAAATGGATGCCATCCCAAAAGAGCTGAGTAACCATCTCGTGCCATCCTCAGCAATCATTACCTACCAACTGGAAACACATAAAAATCAGCATTGTTGAGTTCATACATTCATTCTTCATTTGTAAGTTCATTAACCTTCGCATTCTTTCATCTTTACATATTTTCTTTCCTTCAACCATAAACTTTACCTGCAATCCTGGTACTAGACTAGGTCTATCATAGACCAGCTATAACGGCACATCACACCCCGGTCATAGTACCTAGGGTAGAGTTTAGGTGTACTAATGCCATATACAATACCCTGCTATTCTTGGTACTAGACCTAGGCCTATCATAGGCCAGCAATAACGGTGCATCGTACCTCTGGTCACAGTACCTAGGGTATGCGGCAATGGTTTTATACAAATGGTCGATCACAAAGAAAGACCCCAATGTGCATCCCCGGGGTAGCGAACCCGCACACCATTGGGCTAACACCTTTTAATGACATGTCCCGACATACAAGGCTTGCAAGACTATCTTTACTTCCGTCATTCATTAATGCATGCAGTCTTACTTCATGCTCCTCTTTCATTATCTTTCGCTTTACATTACATATTATTTTCATTTCATTCATTAACATTCAACGTAAAGTCACAGGAAAGATAGACATACACCATAACAAGGAACATAACATACACAGTCATCATCATCATACAGGGAAACATCAGACATAAATAACATACTTCATGCATAATTATGCAACATCATTATGCCCAACATAACCTCTAAGGTCACAACAGTCATCTTACATGAACTTACGGGAATCTTCCACGTTAAAACTTACATCTGCACTTTCCCCAAAAGTCAGTACATAAACTACACTTTTCTCGGGCACACCAGCCCTACATAGGGGTATGGGCACCCTTCAGTCACATGGCCTCCAGGCGACTGAACCTCATGTGAATGGACCAATGCGGATGAAAACCAATGCGAATGAACACCCATGCGAATGGACCTAATGCGGATGGACTCAATTCAGATGAGTCCCATGCGAATGGAACTAATACGGATGGACTTAATACGGATGGAGTTAATGCGGATGAACTCTTAGTCGCATGACTCCCCATGCGATTGACCTTTAGTCGCACGACTGGCAAGTGTATGGGCCTAACTCTCACGACTCACATGCGATAGACCCTCAATGGCATGACTGGCATGCGTGTGGACGTCAGTTGAACGACTGGCATGCCATTCGGTCTCCTAGCCCTAACTGCAAAGAATACATCTTACTCCCAAACCCAATCTGCCATTTTCGACTTCTAAGCTCATCCGAACCCATTCTAAGTCTAAGTCAACCATCCTAAACCTTAGGAATGCATACCACAATACATTCAAGCACGCACAAGCCCGGAAACAAACTCCAAACGTATCACACGCAACACATACAAATGGTCAAACACACACATACAAAACGAGTTTTTAGATGTGTTTCAGCCCTAAAATCGACCAAAAATGTTAAAAAAGAGGTCCTAGAACTCACACACAATGACCACAATGAGAAGAGCTTCGATTAGATCCGCTACACGACGATTTCCACGCTCGAATCCACTCAAACCAAGCTCGAAACCCCTTTTTCTCGCTTTTCTCCTTGCCTTCTCTCTTTTGGCTGATTTGTGGGTGTGGGGAGAGGGTAAGGGCTGCCCTCTCCCTTTAAATACCCCCACTCACCCAACTTTCTCTCGTTGGCGAGTTTGGTCCCCCGACTTTGGACTTTATTTATTTATTTATTTTTCTTTCGTCGGCTTCAAAGAAAATATCCTGGTGTTACAGATCATTTAAAACGAACTCTTCTTGAAATAAATGCTTAAATTAATCTTTTAAAAGAAAGAGTCACCTTGGCTGAATTTGAAACACGCAAGCTTAAAACAAAGCTTGATAGATGCACCATATCCGGAATGAAACAGGAAGAGCTACTATGTAAACAAAGGGGAGCTAGGATTAAAATGGAAGTGGGTTGTGGTGAAAATCCATATGTCTATCCTCCTCCTAGCACTCATTGTTACTATCCTATGCCTCAACCTCATCCATCTAATGATTTGATTGAAGTTGCAGAAACTAATAGTTTAAATGCAGGTTTAAGCAGCGTTAATCTTAAAAAGGTTAGAGATATGCATGATTCTCTTGTAGGTTTGGGATTCCCCAGGCAGGGATCTGATTAGACGATTAATGACGATTCCACCTCTGGAGTTCCAAAACCAATTCAGTTGCTTCCCCAATCTTCTTCAATAAATTCAAAACAGGTAACATTCCTTCGTTTGTTCCTGTCAGGTTGTCAAAGAAGGAACAGTGTCGAATCGTCAGGCAATCACAATCCTATAACCGAAGTTGACATAATAGGAAGTGTCAATCAAGATCCATTTCAGAAAGATCTGTGTATACAAGACTGGATAAGCTCAGATGATAAATCAGTCATAGTGGAGCGTGTTGGTTCCTCACAGATCAAGATCTCTCCTAACGTTGTCAAGTCTCAAAAGCTTCCAAAAGTTGAATCAAGACGAATACGGATCTCTTCTCCAATTGCAAAACAACCCAGTCAATCAGTGAAGATCTCATTCCCTGTTCAGGACGGGAAACTTTAGAACAAGCAAGAATCTGCTACAAGCTCAAAGCAATCCTCATCACCACCTACATAACACGAGACTACAAAGAATCAAAAGCCTTTTAAGGCTTGTTTTCAGTGTGGAAAAGAAGGTCATGTAGTAAACAAGTGCCCTCAAAGACTTGCTTGGAATGGTAAAGGCAAAACGAATTCTTCTCCGAATGTAAGTCTACAAAGAATGTTCCAGTGGTAAAGGCAACATGGGTTGTTTCTCTGGATCAAGAGGTAAAAAGCACACATCTTTGAATGGCTGGATGAAAAATCCTCCTCCAAAGCTTTTCATGTGAAGCCGGTTTCACATGATTCAAAGATAAAATGAACAAGGTTTTAAAACCAAATTTTGTTCCTTCTGGTCTTAAACAGAAAATGATTTCCAAATTTAAATCATTCAAATCCATATTAATTAAACCAAAACAAATTTGGCAATGAAAAAGAATGATTCAACAATCCCTGATTGTTTAAATAATATGTGCCGAAGCAGGTTACTTATATTGATGAAAAAGGAACTCCCAGGACTATGATGGTTTGGGTTCCCCTTTCAAACTAATCTGTTAATGAGTGTAGGAACAATTCAGGAGGACTACTGCTAATCTAGTTTACTGACAGAGACTGTTCCTACTTCAAATTTGAGGCAGAACAAATAGGTTAAGGTTATGGTATTTTATTCACAATCTGGATTTTTATATGCACAATCACAGTTCTCACTTCACAATCACTGCATATTTCTTGAAACTCATTTCTTATCTTCATATCAGTATAGTTTGGAAGATCTTCTTTGATAAATTTCTATTTTTGTATAGTTTTATAAAAAATAAAAAATAACTAAAATAAATTAAAAAAATAGGTTTTCAAAATATAAATAAAGGGGGAGAGTATAGTAAATAAAAGAAAAAGAGAATTGGGAAGTTGATTCGAGATGATTGAGAAGTGATTGTATATCATCTTGAAATGCTTGTTCTTGCATGACTTGCGTTTATAAAGTAAGAAATGATAGTAACTGATGTTGTTATCTGATTCACATCTTATTTTTAGTCGAAATAATAGAAAAACAAATAGATTCTTTAATAATATGCTTGGTAGACTCAGCCTGAAAAATAAAGTAGACAATAACATAATGATTTAAATTAAAATATATGCTTAAGTATGTTTGGATTTATGCAATCATTTTGGCTTGCACGAAAACCGAGTCCCGACAAAAATTAGATTGAGATTTGATCTTTCACCCACCATGATACAAATCATATAAGCCATATCTTTCAGTCATGTTTGGTGTATTTATGTGTCTTGTGTTTGTGCTAATATCCTCTGCTGTACGGAAGTACTGACTTGGAGTGGTGATCTCCTTTGCTATACGATAGTACTGACCTAGAGCTCTCATTGGCACATGATTAAATGGCCATCTCCTTTGTTATACGTGAGTATAGACTTGGAGTTCTCACTATTTTGGTCTAAGTTGTGTCAAATCATCTAAATGGTGAATCTATCATAGAATGCAATATTCTGTTGATAATCACTTTGACACTAATACAAAAGCCTTGTTCTATAAGATTGTAACGAAATTAAAGAAATCCTAAGGTTCGGTGAGGGTTTTCGCCAAATGATTATGGGGTCCTAGTATTCTAAAGTATTTAATCAAACCTGAACGACTCATTTGCTGCTTGTTTAAAAAGATAGGGCTTGGGTTTAAATGGACAAACATACCAGCAATCGTTATTGATCTATTTGAGAATTTCAAAATCATTCAAAGACTGTGATTAGATTTAGTTATCAGTGTGATCTTATTGCTTGTCGATGATTAATTTCATTTTTGTGCTTAAGTATATCTTGTGGATGTGATATCATGAGCGATTCAGTTCTCGGTTATAAAAAAATTTAATAGATAAAAAAAGAATATTATAATAAATTTTCATTTCAAAATTCTTTTAGATCTTCCATATTATGTTGTTACATTTTTCATGCATTTCATAGAAATTGCGCACAAACGAACACTGGGTCGCTTGTTTTCATACACAGATAAACACGGGATGACATGATCTAATTAGAAATACCAGGATTGTGTTTGTGAATGTGTTTCAGATTTTTGCTGCAAGTGATGGCAGATCATCAGTTGAGTAGTGTATCTGATCAGAGAACCTGTTCCTCAAGTTTATAGAAGATACCGAGCTAGGAATCCTCCTTATACATCTTCTAAAGCACTCAAGATTAGAGATTTCAAAATGCTATTCCAATATCTTCACAAAGGATGCACTAGAAAAAGGGGAGCATATAATAGGGGGAGCTTATGAGATGAATAATGTTTCTCATCAAATTTAGAAAGATTCAATTTGAAGATCTTTTACTGTTGATTTCTCGGGATAGGTTTGTATGAAGACGTTGATAATGATAGACTAAGGGGGAGTATTGTTGGAGCTATGCAAGATATTCTATATTATCAACATAGTCAAAGTCAACAAAAGTCAACGTCATGGTCAAAGTCAACGTAAAGGTCAAACACGACACGTTCAAGACAAAGAACCGAGATGAGATGTTGAAGATTTAGATGTCTAGGAGTTTTATTGTAATAAATATATTTTTTGTGAACAAAATATATTTTACTTTGTTTGAGTCATTTTTATTCTTTATATGTAATTTCTATTAATTAGCCTAAGTCTAAGGGGTTAAGTGCAATTAGTGAATATTAGTCTAGACTATAAATATGTTAATTGTAATTAGGTTTTGGAATGGTTCATGACTAATAGATTGAGAGTTACTTGTAAACACATTATTAACAATCTAATTAAAGACCAAAGGGGTTCTGATTGTGATTATCATATTTTGATCTATAATCTTCATGATCTGATTCAAGTGTGATCTATAATCTTCATGATTGTAACTCAAGCTTCTTGAGATACTTTGAGTCATGTGGCACTCAGCTAGTTAATCATGAAGATGAAGCTTGCTCTGGTTCAACAAGAGGTCCAGGTTATGTTAGGTAGTTAATCATGAAGACGAAGCTTGGTCTAGAGTTCAACAGAGGTCCAGGTTATGTTGTCTTAAATAGTTTAACCTTAACCTCAGCTTCAAGAGGAGCCTGGCTTGGTGAGGAGTGTAAGCCAACAAGATCTCCTTTCTTGATCTTATTCTTTATCACTCTAATATGCTCATCCATAGTAGATAAAGACATTAGACCAAGTCTTCTTCCGGAGAATCCATACAGCTTCAAGAAGCTTATCATCCTTTGCGTATCAGCAAACTTCTTTTGACTCTTCTGGATGATGGCCCTTGACTTTGCTACTTCTTCCGTCATCTTCCTCTTAGAAGCATTTTTTCCTTTAAGAACTTGTAACTCAAGTTGATTGAGGTACTTAGAGCCATGTGGCACTCAGGTAGTTAACCATGTTTTGTCTATCAGCCTCTTTATCTACCTGAGGTTGTTCAGTTTCCATAGCCTCTTTCTCAAGACTTTCTTGAACTAGGGAGATGGTAGGATGTTAGGATCAGTGATCTACGTTTGATTGATTAGAGAGTATAGCAGCGGAATTCTAACAATGAATTAGCCAATTCACAAGAACGAAAAGATATTCAATGAAGAACAAAAACAGTTATAGATAGAGAGAATTCTGCAGATATATTTCATTCAATATTCGCTTTCATGGTAACGGAATGTCACACTTACAATTAGGTCGACACCTTTATATAAGAGATTGACGTCTGCTGATGTCACTTGATAGTGACATCTAACAGAATTATTCCAACTGAAACACAACTACTGAAGATATCAAAACAGCTGACATCTTCTTACAAAAATACTAAGTGTTATCAGTTACTACAACTACTGAAAAACATAAAACTACTGACGAGCACAACAACTGAAGAAGTATTCTTCAACTGTTGTGTCAAACTACTGAAACAATAACAACTGAAGAACATACTCTTCAGTTGTTTTACAAATACTGAAACAAAGAAACTACTAAAAGGTAAACCATCACAACTACTGAAGAAGACCTCTTCAGCTGTTGTGACAATGTCTGATACTTTGGTCTTCAGCATTTATGTCTTCAGACTTTATCTTCAGTACTTGTGTCTTCAGACTTTGTCTTCAGCACTTGTGTCTTCAGACTTTGTCTTCAGCACTTGTGTCTTCAGACTTTGTCTTCAGCACTTGTGTCTTCAGACTTTGTCTTCAGCACTTGTGTCTTCAGACTTTGTCTTCAGCACTTGTGTCTTCAGACTTTGTCTTCAACACTTGTGTCTTCAGACTTTGTAATCAGCTGTTGTCTTTAGTTGTTGTGGTCTTCAGTAGTTGTTGTGATGTCTGTGGACTTAAGGTTTTCTGATCTGGCTCATTGGTTCTTTTGGTCCAACAAACTCCCCTGAACCAATGCAGCCAAACCTTTAACTTTATTGAGGTCCCACTTATTTGGCAGAATGGTTGGTCTTTTTTTTCCTTCTTGATCCGTTAAGAAGATGACCCATATAAGCACTGGCCTGGGAAGAAATCTCAGAGATCTGTTTCGCAAGGTATGAATGGGAACTCTGTTTTGGAGAACTGGACCACAGAGTTGTTATCCATCATGAGATCTATTTCCCCATGATGAGTCTGTACGACTCTCGAACATAGGCCTCAAGGAGAACAACCTGTTCCTCCTTAGAGAGTTCTTCTACTCCTCCTTCAAAGAAGAACTCTGGACCATAGTACTCAGATAAGTACTTTACAGTCCTGCCATTCTTCAACTCCACAGTAGTTACCTCCCTATAGACAAATTCAACGGGATGAGTGCCCTCAAGAAGTAACTGGAGCTCATTCTTCTTAATGTCTTCAAGCTTCTTATAATAACCCTTTTTGATCATCTTGTTTCCAGTAAGGCTTGAGGGGTCATTTTTGATTGATGAGCCTTCTGAATTCATCGATTATTTCCCATGGTGAGACTACAATGGCCACATGATTGTAGAGTCTATTGTTTTTCTAACCTGGCCATTGTATCTATGTGGAATGGATCTTTTGTGGATTCTAGAACTCACCTTGGGGTCTGGCCTTACTCTCACTCTCTCCTTTTGATACTGAAATGTGTGTCTGAGAGTGTACAGCCTCTGAGCATGCCCTTTCATGGCTTGTATAGATGATGACTGAGGAAATTCCTTGTCAACCATCTTCAGTAGTTGCTCATCATGCTGCTTCTTCTGCTGTTCTTCATCTTCTATTTTGACTCTAACCATTTCCCTTTGTGAGTCAGGTGTGATCATGAGTTGACTCCTGGGTTCTGGTAGCCTTAGAACAACAGAGAGTGGCAGACTATCATCTTCATCCTCTTCTTCTTCATCTCTTCTATCCTCAGCACCCTTCTCCTCCTTCTAGGTGCATCACTGGATGATGGTTGGGTTGGTTTTTGTGGTAAAGGAATTGGTTTTGAAGGTTGAGGATGTTTGGATTTGGGTTTGAGATTGGTTTGAGATTTGAGGGGTAGGTTGTTTTTGAGTGGGTGATAGGGAAGGTTGTTCAAGCATTTTGGTTGTGAGTTTGGCTTTTGTGAGTCTTGCCATTTCAAACCTTTTCCCAGCCCCAGCCTCATCAAGTGCTTTAATGATTATCCCCTTATGAATTGCTCAGACAAACAAATTCTGGTGGCTATAGCCAGAATGCTGTCTTGGGTCCTTGAACGAATCTCCATCAGTGATCTTCCTAAGTATTGGCTATGAATCGAATCATGATCTCCAATCTCTCTTTCTCCAGCACATTGTACCCAGCCCATCTGTTTTGAATTTCCTCTACTTCCAACCTCCCGATCTCACTGTCTAGTGTGGCTGTACCAAGCCTTGCTTGAAGAGTTGCTCAATGATTTTGTCCATGGATCGGCTGTGTGTTTCATCTGCATCTTTTACCAGCTCTTCCAAGGATTTTTCTTTAGCATTCATTTGATCACCAGCACTTTTCTTTCTTTATAAGTGATCAGTTGTTGTTCCTTTTCCTTTTCCAACTCCTTGGTTTTCTCTTTGTGCCTTCTCATCCTCAGTTCTTTTTCTTTTCTTTTCTTTCACTGCAGTACTCTCCCCCTTTTTGGATGCATTGGTGGCAGGGGTTCGTGCCGCAGAAAGTTTCTTGTGCACAGCATCATCAAGTGTGGTTGTAGACTTGAGGAGATCCTCTCATCAATGGCTTTATAAACAATGTCATTGATGATGGGAGTGATGAGAGGTAGGGATTGTTGGAATACAACAACCATCTGCTCAGGGGGGTTTCTGTCCCGGAGAGATAGTGCCAAAAGCAGAGGCTGGAGGCTCAGTGAAGTGAGAGGGTAAAGTGTTTGGGGGACCTTCAAATGAAGGTGCCATCTGTGGGTTGGTGGGGGCAGATGGACTTACATCCTGAGACTTCTTGGCAACCAGTTCTTGTAGTCTGCTTACCTCAGCCTCCAAGATGGTGTTGTGGGCTAGAACGTCATAGAAAAAGCCCAGGTCATCATCAGCAGATGCTGAATCACCTGACCTCCTGCTTGTAGCAGGATGTACATGCATTGGGTGTAGACCAGTTTTACATGCATGTGCCCCTTTTTCTTGGAACTGGGGACTTCCAGCCTCAGGACTGTGTCCTTCATCAGCTGTTGCCTCTAGTGAGGTCTTAGCTATGTTACCAGCCTCATTCTGATCATGTGCTGATTCAGAAGAGGTGGCAGCCTCACTAGATGTTCTAATCTCCCTATCCACACTAGGAGATAGAACTTGTAAACCCCGGTGCTGTAGGTTGTCAGAAGCATGATGATCCTCTTCCTCAATATCTGTGGTTCTCCCCTTTGTTGGTGGTTGTTGGGGAGGAGGAGAGGCATGCAGCTGAGTCAACACGTTTGCAATGATTATGGTTGGACTTTGGGGGGCGGTTGCATGGGGAGATGGGGTAAAAGCAGTGTGCACCTGGGGAGGATGGTGCTCTTCAATGGCAATCTCCTCAAGTGAGGAAGATCCCAGATGTGTGGGTACCCCTTCTGTGGTGGCTGCAGGCTCCTTTTGAGAGGGATCCTGAGCGGCTGTGGCTGGTAGAGTCTCTGATACTGCTGGGGGGTTTAAGCCAGCAAGTATATCCTGCCTTGGTGGTACAGGAGCATCTTCAGGGGACTCATCTCCCTGAATAGCTGTTTTGGGGTGTTTTGGTTTGGGTTTAGTGGGGACTTTGGTTCTGGTGGTGGAAGCTGTGGGTTCCCTGTGCTTGGGCTTTAGCATTCGGGCAGCTTCTTTGAGAGTAAGGTCTGAGTTGTGCCTGGAGTATACCTCAGCCAAAACAGCTGGTGCAGGGACCAAGGCAACACAAGGCCATCAATTTTAGTTCATCTAAAATAATGGCCATCAGAACCTGATATAATGGCCATCGGTTTGCCACAGGTTTCGGAGCCAAGTTCTTTATTTCTAGAAACACGATTTCAGAAAAATTTAGCAGTTGGTGTTCTAGAATAGAATACAATACCTGTTGCCATTGGGATGACATTTGATCCAAGAAGATGTCTTGGAGCTAAGCAGACATTTACCATGTGAAAAATAAATTTCTCAGCGTCATGGAAATGTTTCTTTAGAATGGTTGTAGCCCGACGATCACCTTCATACCCATGATTGATAAAGGACATATCTGTTGGGCCCTTGGGTATTCAGTCACAGCGGTGGAGTCGTGTAAGTGTAATGCCTGACGAATGATGTCGGCTGTAACGACCACTGGTTTCTGGTTGACAAGGGACCGAACAGAGATCTGGCCGGTAGACTCATCAGTATGAACAAAAGCATTTGACCAGAATTGACTGAGGGATTCAGGGTAGATGGTTGGATTCAAGAGAAGGCTGTGCGATATGGGGAATCCACCATTAAGTCAATGGCATTATCATATTTGTTCCAGAAAGCCGACTTGGTAAGGTAAGCAACGTAGTTTGTCGTGGTTTCAGACTCATGGTCGCCATGTTTGGGAGAGAAGCTCAAAAAATAACGGCTAATGAAACATTCGAGAAGAGGACGGGTATTTATAGGGTAGGGGTGAGAAAATGACTGAAGGGTTTGGTGTTAGTCATCAGTAGTTTTAAACCGACTGTTGACATGGTATTACCCGTTCAGACGTTGAAACAACTAAAGTCTGGTTTTAGGCATCAGCAGTTAGAAAACTACTGAAGACCATGGTTTTGACTTCAGATGATGAAACAACTGAGGACTTGTGTTGTCATCAGTAGTTGTGAAACTACTGAAGACAGTGGTTTTGTCATCAGTTGTTGTAAACAGCTGAAGACTTGGTGTTAGTCATCAGTAGTTATAAAACTACTGAGGCATGGTTTTGCTTTAGTTGTTTAGAATGAAACAGCAGTTGTAGAAACAACTGAAGAGAAAGTTCTCTTCAGTAGTTTTCGTCAATCATAGCCTTTCAGCTGTTTCATACTGTCCTCAACACTTACCCATCAGACTTTGCATCTGCTTTTCAGGTGTTTCATAGGACGTCAGTACTTATCTGTTTGTACTGATTTCAGTAGTTGTAACTACATCAGTAGTTGTAACTACATCAGTGGTTTAGAATAGATAAAGTACTTCAGTACTTGTGAGGCATTTAGCCGTCAGTAGTTATAAAAACTACTGAAGGTGAAAGAACTCATCAGTACTATATGTGACATGGTTACCAATGATCACTAGTAATTATTACTGAAATCATCAGTAGTTGTCACTTATTCTAGCTGCAGCATACCAAGCCTTAACACAAGGTTTTGGAAAGTAGAACTATCCAAAGGCTTAGTAAAAATATCTGCAAGCTCATCAGCACTAGGCACAAACTTAGGATCAATCAGACCTTTTTCAAAACAATCCCGAATAAAGTGATGTCTGATCTCTTTATGTTTGGTCCTAGAGTGCTGGACTGGATTTTTGACAATACACAGAGCTGAAGCACTATCCATTAATAATGGAGTCTTAGTCTCTGTAATGTCATAATCCAGAAGTTGGTTCTGAAGCCAGAGTACCTGAGAAGTGCAACTGCATGCAGCAATGTACTCGGCTTCAGCAGTTGATGTAGCAACAGATGTTTGTTTCTTACTCTGCCAAGAAATCAAACAGTTGCCTAGGAATTGACAACCACCGAAGTTGACTTTCTAGTTAACTTGCACCCTGCATAGTCACTATCTGAAAAAGCAACTAATTTGCAAGAGTGTCCAGTGGAATACCATAAACCCAGAGATTGTGTACCTTGCAAATATCTAAAGATTCTCTTGACTGCAATCAAATGAGACTCTTTAGGAGCAGCCTGAAATCTAGCACAAACACATGTAGCAAACATATATCTTGGTCTAGAAGCTATTAAATACATCAAGGACCCAATCATACATCTGTAAAGTGTTTCATCAACAGCTTTACCTTTCTGATCTGCATCCAGTTGTGTGGTGTTGCACATGGGAGTAGAACAGGGCTTACAGTTTTGTAAATCAAACTTATTCAAAAGATCTTTTGTATATTTTGACTGATGAATAAAGGTCCATCAGCCTTTTGTTTAATTTGCAAGCCTAGAAAGAACTGTAATTCTCCCATTGCACTCATTTCAAACCTCTTTTTCATTAATGTTGTAAAATCATCACACAACTGGGGATCAGAGGATGCAAAAATGATATCATCAACATAAATCTAACAAGTAGCTTATGCTGATCCACCTTCTTAATAAATAAAGTTTTATCAATGGAGCCTCTAGTAAAATTATTCTTAAGAAGAAAAGTGGAAAGTGTCTCATACCAGGCTCTAGGAGCTTGTTTCAACCCATAAAGAGCCTTATCAAGTTTATACACCCATTCAGGATGTTTATTATCCTCAAAACCTGGTGGTTGACACACATAAACTTCTTCTTTATTTTACCATATAGAAATGCACTTTTGACATCCATTTGAAAAACTTTAAGATTGTGGAATGCAGCATAGGCTAAAAACAATCTGATTGCCTCTAGTCTGGCTACAGGGGCAAAGGTTTCATCATAGTCAATACCTTCTTCTTGTGAAAACCCCTATACAACCAGTCTAGCCTTGTTCTTAACAATAAACCATTTTCATCAGTTTTATTCCTAAACACCCATTTAGTGCCTATTGCACACTTACCTGGGGGAAGAGGAACCAGTTCCCACACTTGCTGTTTCTTGAACTGAAGTAGCTCAAGCTGCATGGCTTCAACCCATCCATTGTCTCTCAAAGCACATGGTAGTTCTTTGGCTCTAGCTGACTGATGAAGAGAGCATAGAAGCAGAAGTTAGACAATTGACTTCTTGTTGAAACACCAGCATTGATATCACCAATAATCTGAGACATTGGGTGATTCTTCAGTTCTTGAAAAACAATGAGATCTGTGAAAGTGTTTGTAGGACCTTCAGTAGCAGCAGGATGTTGATGAGACTTCTTGAAACCAAGAATTAGATGGTAACTCAAAAGATGTAGAGGAATCATAGATCTTATCAGCATTTGTTGTGGATGGAACTGCTGAAGCTACATGAACATCAAATTTAGCAGACAGCAGTTGGTCACTAAACTTGAATAGGTGAGTATTGATATTATCATCATCATCATCAATACCACCAGGTGGAAGACATGCTGCAGAAGATGATTTATCCACATGATCTGCAACAGCTGGAGGTTGATAAGGAACATATTGCAGTATGTCCAAATCAAACAACTCCATAGGGTTTTGTGGAATCTTGTCCGTAGGAGATTCATTAAACTTCACATGCAAAGTCTCTTCAACTATCTTTGTTCTGCAGTTGAAGACTCTGTATGCCTTGCAAGTAGTTGAATAACCAACAAAATACCCTGCATCCACCTTAGGATCAAATTTTTGGAGTTGATCCTTTGTGTTGAGAATAAAACAGGGACACCACAAATTGCTTTGAAAAATGAAATTAGGGAGACAAGTGATGGAGAACTTCATATGGAGTCTTCATCAACCTCTGATTTACTAAGACTCTATTCTGCACATAGCAAGCTGTGTTAACAGCTTCAGCCCAAAAGGTCAGTGGCAAACCAGAGTCAGCCAGCATGGACCTTGCAGCTTCAATTAGGGTCCTGTTCTTCTCTCCACTACTCCATTTTGTTTTGGAGTCCGTGGTATGCTAAACTGCCTTTTGATTCCCTTTGAAAGATTGAAGTCATCAAGTTTGGTTTCTGAATTCAGTTCCATTGTCACTCCTAATACACTTGACTGGAAGGGAATACTGCTTCTCAACATACACACAAAGTGAATAATTTTCTGAGCAACCTCATCCTTTGAATGTAGAAAGAAAGTCCATACAAATCTGGAGTAATCATCCACAATTACCAGACAGTATTTCTTCTTTACCATGCTCATCACTCTCACAGGACCAAATAGATCCATATGCAGTAATTGCAAGCAGGCAGTGGACTTAGGCTCTTCAATAGGAGGGAATGAGACTTTGTGCTGTTTTCCTTTTAAACAAGCAGTGCAGGTTTCATCACAGTGGAACTCTTATTGGTAAGCCTCTAACTAACTATTGTGGATAAGCTGATTGTTTTTTTGAAATTAACATGACCCAGGCTTCTGTGCCACAGTTTAGATTCATGAGAAGAGGCTTTGGAAAATAGGCAAGGATTGCCTCTGAGATCTATTTTCTTGGAAAGATCTAAGGCATACACTCTTCCTGTCCTGTTGGCTCTCAGGAGAGTGATCATCCAACACCTTATCAATCAAATGCAGAACTTTGGATGACAGAATCCTACAGTTCTGACTGGTGAAAAGAGCAACATGGCCTTTATCACACATTTGACTTACACTCAAGAGATTGTACTTGAGATTTTCCACATGATTAACATCATCAAACTTTATTCTCCATTGGAGACAAAGCCGTTTCCAATGATGTAACCCCTAGCATCATTGCCAAAAGAAACAAACCCCTTCCTTTCCTTGAGAGTATTCATGAAGAAGAGAGCTGTTCCCAGTCATGTGCATAGATACCCCACTGTCTACGTACCATATGCTACTTTGGCATGTTGAAGAACCCTGCAATAATAAACAATCAATTAGTTTTGGAGACCCAATCCTTTTTCGTTTTGGGCCTGGTCTCATCAACAGATGGTAAACTAACAGGTTTGTTGGAAGCAACAACCTAAGAGGAAGAAGATGGTGAAGAAGAGGAATCCTTTGGCTTGGACCTCCTTTTCTGTGGTTTCAACATAGGAGCATCTAATTGGTTAACTCTTCCTAATAGATGTTGAACCATCATAACCAGCTGTGTCTGATTTTGTGATAAAGCTTTCAGCTCATCAGACACATTGCCAGTGGAGTTTGATAAGTTCCTATGTTGCACCTTCTTCTTCTGAGCAAACTCAGCTGTTACCTGTTTAACCCCTTCCTTTTGATTTCTTTATGGACTTAAGGGTTACAGGATTTGATGTTGCTGATACAAATGTGGTTTCAAACTTAGTTTTCATTTTAACCATTTTCTCTTTAATTTCCTCTTTATGTTTGAGTTTGGATCCTCCTTTGTACCAGCAATCATCTGTAAGATGATTGAACAAACCACATACTTCACATGGTTTCTTTTTCATCTTATGTTGATCATCAACTAAGAGGATGAAACAACTGAAGACTTGCTCTTCAGTGCTTTGGAAGCATTGTTTGCTTTCTTGACTTCCTCTTTAGTAGTCTTCAAACTCTTTCTACTGACAGTTTTCTCTTTTCAGGACTGGCAGTAGTTGGAGTTTGAACTTCAGGTGTTAAATCTTGCTCTTTAGTCCTTTCAGGACTTTCAGAATTAACTCTCAAGTTGATCAACTCATTGATCATGTGAGTGTCAGCAGTGGAACCATCAACATCAGCTGATAGGTTCTGAGAGGCTTAGTGCTGACTTCTACTTCTGATAGTGCTGAATCAGAAAGTAGATCACATGATGAAATGGATTGGTTATTACTCTCACCATCAGATTCTACCTCTGCTCTGGGAGTAAAATCAGTAGGTGGAGCAGTGTGATTGTAACCAATGTCAAACTTCACATTGGAAGCAGATTGCTTACTAAGAAGCATTTCAAAAGCTTTGAATGATTGTACCAATCGATCACACTCTACTTGGGTGACTGCAAGGGTTTCTTTGAGATCTTTGTACTTCTCTAGAAGTACCTCTTCCCTAGCCTTATATTTTGTGATTTGGCATTTAAGTTTGTAAATCTCATCATTCTTTTCATTAAGCACAGACTCAAATTCAGCTTTTCTTGTGGAAATTGTTTGTTCTAGCTCAATATTCTTGTTAATCAAAGCTACATTTGCTTCTCTAATAGATGCAAATGCTGCTATACATGTTTCAGAACATAATTTGGCTTTTGCCTCAGAGGATACCTGTGATACCTTTGGTGTAGAGGCATTAGTGGATGAAGTATCAGCAGAATCCAAAGCCATAAGAGCTAGATTTCCAAAGGGACTGTCACCACCATGTTGACCAGCACTAGTGAACAGTTGTTCATGACTAGACAAATCATCTGGTAAACTGCTCCATTCAACAACTCCTGGGGTGAAGAAGCTATGTTGTTGAGGTTGAGTTTGTTGATGAGATTGGGAAGGTTGTGGTTCAGGCAATGCTTGTGGTTGTTGTGCAAATTGGAGCTTGAACCGGATTTGGTTGAGGCATATAATAGCAGGGATAAGGATATGACATTTGACCTGTGGAACAAAGTATGCAGGAGACCTAGGATGTGAATGATGACCAGAACCAGCAGGATGTTGCCCTCTGTTTTGTGGACTAGTACTAGGAAAAGTCACAAAGGGTGTAGAAGAGTTAGATCCAGTTGATCTACACTCTCTTGCAAAGTGTCCCAGCCTTTGGCATTTGTGACACCTCAACTTACTCTTGTCAAAACAAACTTTGGTTTTGCCAGAGAGTCCAAGAAATTTCCTGCCAGTTCTCTTATAGAACTTCTGAGATCTGATATTAATCAATGACATTTGGCTCAGAATATCCATCTCTTCTAGATCATCATCAGCTATTCCTTTCAAATCATCCATGATGAAGCATTGATTGTCACTATTACTGCCAGAATGACTCTTAATACCAACAAATGCATGATCAGAACTATTTGAAGAGAAATCAATATGCTCATCATAATTGCTTTCAGATGCAGCATCTTCTGACTCATGACCAACCAAGTCAGTATTCCCTGGTACAAAGTCATCAGTGAGCTTTCCTGATGAGGACAGTTTCCTCTTCTGCTCTATCTCTCTTTCGAATGTAAGCAGTTTCCCATGAAGTTGGGTGAGAGATAGGCTATCCAGATTTGCACTGGAGCGTAGGACAATAGTGTATGTGTCCCATCTCTCAGGCAGTGATCTGAGGAACCTGTTATTCATCTGGCTATTGGTGTATTCCTGTTTCACCATTTTCAGCTCAGAGATCAAGCAGGAATAACGCTCAAACTGTTGAGTCAGTGTCTCACCCTTTCTATGAGAGAATGTCTCATATTGTTGGGCAAGGATTTCTCTGTTGTTTGCTATGACCTCATCTGTGCCACCGAATTGTTCCTTCAGGGCATTCCAGAGATCATGAGCAGTTTCATGATGCATAAGCCCTGAATAGATTTCATTAGGCAGTGCCATGGCCAGAATTCCATGGGCTTTAGCATCAATCTCAAACAGTTTCCGATCTTCATCAGAGTATTGTTCCTTCTTCTTTGGAACCATTTGATTGGTTTCCGGATTGTTCACCATAGGCTTATGTGGTCCATGTACCATAGATGTCCAACAACCTGAACTGTTAACAGACAGGTGATGAAGCATTCTTCGCTGCCATATGTTATACTCGGTCCTAACCAGCATCGGGGGCTTGGTTGAGGAACCAGTATTGTGAGGATCATTAGAAGGATTAGTCATCTCAGATACAATCAAATTCAATTAATCTATAACAGATTTAGAACAAAACACAACAACCAATTGAACCAAGAGAGATCTCAGAATAAATGAACAAAAGCGTCAGAAATTCAATAATCTATAACCAGTTCTTGCGAATATGCTAATTCAATCAAACATAGATATCAATTAGCAGTTTCAATAATCAATTGTTAGATCGATCAATGATTAATCTAGCTCTGATACCGCTTGTTAGGATCAGTGATCTACGTTTGATTGATTAGAGAGAATAGCAGCGGAATTCTAACAATGAATTAGCCAATTCACAAGAACGAAAAGATATTCAATGAAGAACAAAAACGGTTATAGATAGAGAGAATTCTGTAGATAAATTTCATTCAATATTCGCTTTCGTGGTAACGGAATGTCACACTTACAATTAGGTCGACACCTCTTATATAAGATGTGACGTCTGATGATGTCACTTGATAGTGACATCTAACAGAATTATTCCAACTGAAACACAACTACTGAAGATGTCAAAACAGCTGACATCTTCTTACAAAATACTAAGTGTTATCAGTTACTAGAACTACTGAAAAACATAAAACTACTGACGAGCACAACAACTGAAGAAGTATTCTTCAGCTGTTGTGTCAAACTACTGAAACAATAACAACTGAAGAACATACTCTTCAGTTGTTTTACAAATACTGAAACAAAGAAACTACCAAAAGGTAAACCATCACAACTACTGAAGAAGACCTCTTCAGCTGTTGTGACAACGTCTGATACTTTGGTCTTCAGCACTTATGTCTTCAGGCTTTGTCTTCAACACTTGTGTCTTCAGACTTTGTCTTCAGCACTTGTGTCTTCAGGCTTTGTCTTCAGCACTTGTGTCTTCAGACTTTGTCTTCAGCACTTGTGTCTTCAGACTTTGTCTTCAGCACTGGTGTCTTCAGACTTTGTCTTCAGCACTTCTGTCTTCAGACTTTGTCTTCAACACTTGTGTCTTCAGACTTTGTAATCAGCTGTTGTCTTCAGCTGTTGTGGTTTTCAGTAGTTGTTATGATGTTTGTGGGACTTAAAGGTTTTTCTGATCCGGCTCATTGGTTCTTTTGGTCCAACATAGGAGCATGTTTGTACAGCCTTTTCTGGCTTCTTTCTTCCTTGATCTTGACGAGCAACTCTGTATCCTCTGCCTCCTTCCACTCCTTAGACATCTCTTTATCTGTCAGTTCGTTCAATTCCTCTAAGGGAAGAGAGATGATCTCATAAATTTCATAGTTCCTGGTCCCCAAACAATGTATACCGGTTGCTCTCAACTTATCATTTTGAGTGTTTGGTCTATGAGCAGCCCTGATAGCAACTTTTATAAAACCTGATGACCCACCAGAACTTTCTCCCTTAGTTTCCCTTCCCCTCTCTCTCCTCCTCCTCCTCCTCAATCTCCTCAGGAGTCAATTAATTTTCCCTTTGTCACCCATAGACCTTTGTGACTTAGGATGGAAAGAGCTTTAGCCTTCATTGTCTGATGTAGCAGTTAGAATTTGGCCAGAGAGAGGTTGTGAGACACCTTCATCAGTAGGTGTTTCCCTGAGGGAATGGGATACAGAAGTTGTTGGTTTTGTGACAGTGCTCACAGGTTCTATCACTAGGCCTTCAATCAAGGTTTCCCCTTTGAAGTTTGATGTGCTCTAAATTATATATAAAAATCCTATCAAAAGAACATCAATTATTCCTCAATTTGAATATGTGCTTAAAAATATTAAATTGTGTTTTCAGCTATTTAAAAATGAAAAATGGACAAAAGTACCATCTTTGAGAAGAAGTTGATATAATCTTATATTTGGAGTCCAAGCATGGGGTCGTGCCTCATTAAGCACGCCCCCATGCCTTGCCTGAAACATACCCCCATGCTAAATTGACACACTCCCGTGTTTGGACATATGACAAGACAAAAAGTATTGTCCCCTAAAAGCAAGCACGGCGCTGTGCCGATGACACATGGCGCCGTGCCCCACACCTAGCACGTGGTCGTGCCCCATCAAGCAAAGGGTCGTGCCTGACACACCCTGCACGTACGAGCCCACCAATTTTCGTAAGCATTGTACTAGCACGAGGCCGTTTCTTTTAGGCACAGGGCAATGCTTAAACACTCTAGAAGCCTATAAATAGAGGCCTAAGTTCACCATTTTGGCAAGCTTTGGTGGGAGAGTGACTCTGTAGAATCTTTCGGGAATTGAGTCTTCAAGACCATTTGGAGGCTCGAGAGGTGCATACAACACTTGGAAGAAGCTCGGGGTTGTCTAAACATCATCTATTATGGATCACCGGTTTGATTGTTCCATTTCACTGATGATATCATATCTATCTTCTATGTTATCTGTTGTTATATTCAAGCTCATTACGAGCTAAACTCTTATTATCATCCTGAGTGGATGAACGTTATGTTATTTGTGATGAACTAATGGTCTGATATATATTATGTTAATGTTATAGTAGTCTTAGGAAAACTTTTGATGGATAGCATCGACATTTGAATGTGAAGTTATAACCTTATGGTTTGTGATTATGATTATCATACACGGTTGAAAAACGTATGATCAACTTTCATTCGCAACACTAGTCTTCATAATAAATCCATGTCTAATGAACTAGAAATGGTTATTATAAATCATATCACCTTAACTTTCTAATCATTTATGGGTTCCCTTTTATTAGTCTGAGAAATTTACAGTAATTGTTATGGTTTTCTAAAATTAATAGTTTGTTAAGAAAGAACCTGATCAACTCTCTTTTTAACATTAACTTATGTACTCAGAAATCGTATGTCAAATAGGTAACAAAAGATTTACCTACTTTACTTGGACTTTGATCTAAGTAGTATACTAGCCTGACGTGATCCTAGTCACTACGGAGCGGATAGACGAGAAATCACGCCAGCTCATCTTTATAAACATTACCATAAATACATTAATCCATATCTTTAATCACACCACCAGTTCATCGCAGTTACATAATTATAGTCTAATTAGGATGATAACCCTTATTCCCTGGTAATAAATCCAAACACTTCAATCGTATTTTACTTTATTTGTATTATTGTTTTTAAACCTGTAGATACATGTGTACCTAGTTTCTGAGCTTAATGTAAAATGTCTTTATTGTCTTACACATATGTAATATAATGGGTACTTAATGAAATACAATGTGTGGTTGTGCTTATAATGTTGAATATTCCATTGCTTAGTATGTAATAACGCTTATTGAACTAACTATATAGGTTTGTGGTTGTTTGAATAGATCTAAGTCAAATAATAATTGTGAAACATATTCAAAATTAATCATATGAAGTTCTCATGTGATTGGCCCATGCTAATGGACCATATGCATGAACAACTTCATGCTAATTAACCAGTCGCACGACTAAACCAGGAGACTGCATCAGTCGCATGATTGTAACATGAGATTGACTCAGTCGCACGATTGAACACTCAGTTGTGTGAAAGGATCAACCGCATGACTCAATCGCATGACTGAACCATGCTAATGGTTCAGTCGCCCGAATGCGAAACCCTAACCTATAAATACCACTTAAATCGTGGAAAAACATAACACTTCGAAAACCTACATACTAAATCGTACCCTAGCCGTCCAGAGACCTCTAAGAACCTGTTCCAAGTTCATAGATCGCACTAGATCGATTACAAATCGTTCTTAACGTTTAGATTCAATCTACAATTGTTTCTACGTGCGTTCTCACTGATTGGAACGCCAATCAAATAGGATTCTGCACTATTTGACTTGGTTTACACGTATATATCAGTTAGTATTTCGTTTGATAGAAGATCCTAACAAGTGGTATCAGAGCTTGGCTCTTGATTTACGTGTGATTCAATCGATTTTTATACAAAATTGTGTTTTGTCACTAAAAACGCAATCTTTTTGGGTCAAACGGTGTCTTAGACGTCTCCAATTACTAAAGTTAACTTTTTCCGGCATACGACAATTAGGGATACTGAAAATTCGAGTCTTTGCGTCCAAAATACCTTAAACCTACGAATTTTCAAGTTTCAGCAGCTTCAGTCGCACAATTGACTCAATCGCCCGACTGAATTCATACGCACGATTGGACTCATTCGTACCTCCATTCATACTGAACTGTCTGTTCGTATTGCTCATTCGTACCTGTCCATACGTACGATTGATTCATCTGCATTGCTTCATTCGCACGTTTGAGCCATCCGCATTGTTCAATCACACGATTAGCCCAATCGCACACCTCCATTCGCATGAGTAAAGCAGTTTGTTCCAAAGATTAAAGTTTATAGCAATGGAAGATCAGTTTTTAGTGTTCACCGCAAGTAGGGATTCGAGGATCCAGAATCTATTGCTTCTGGAAAACGAAGTGGAGAATCACAACAAACCCCCTAAGCTAATCACGTTAGATGATTACCCGTAATGGAAGCAAAGATTCGAGATCTACTTGAATGGAGTAGATCCAAATCTGTGGGAGTCGATAGAACGGGGTATTGCATGCCTGTAGGAGCAGATGAAGTCAAACTTATGTTAGGGGGCATGATTGATGGACAAAAGGTTAAGTACAATGCTAAGAAGAAAGTCTATGCTTTGCTCACTCAGTCAATTCCGAAGGACATTTTTCATCAATTTTCTGAAAACAAGCAAGCTAAAAGCTAGGGATGCATTGGAAAAGAGGTATGAGGGAAATGCATCGTTGAAAGCTCTGAAAGCTAAAGCATTGAAGAAGGAGTTTGACAACTTCTCGTCAATGGGAAAGGAGAGCTTGGATGATGTAATTGATCGGTTCTACCATCTGATGAGTGAACTGCACACTCATGGAGTTACTACGTCTATGGAAGACAAAGTTTCAATCTTTGCAGATGGTTTGCCCGAGAAGTGGAGTTCATTTGTCTCCAACCTCAGAAAGAATGATATGCTCACGAATTTAGACATCAACGACTTTATTCTGAAACTGTGGGAAGAAGAGTTAAGGATGAAGTACAGGGCACAAAAGTCTATTTATGATCAAATATCAGCCTTGTACAACTCAACTCCTTAGGCCAAAATGTTTGGAACTCTAGTACAAACAACTTTTGTGTCGAGTTCAGCTGGTCCATCTCAAGCCTCTTCTTCAGGATCTGAAAAGTCAGGGTCGTCTGGTACCCAATACATAGCACCGGAAGCAAATGCTACTAAACTGAAGACCGAGAATCTCGGGAATGCGACTGTTAAGGTAGCAAAGGAGCACATGGACCTCTTAGCCGTGGTAGTCCACTCCTATGATGGGCTAGTTGCTGGGAAAATTGGGAACTGCCATCTGGCAGATGAGGACTACGAGCAGGTAGACGAGACAGAGCTGGAACAGAAGGACATAATGTGGGCCTTAGCAAGTGCTGTCCAGAGAGCGTAGAAGTTTGTCAAGAAGACCAGACAGAATCTGATTGCCACTAAGGACACAATGTTTGGCTTTGAGAAGACAAAAGTTACCTGCTTCAATTGTGGGGAAAATGGGTACTTCAAACGTGAATGTGTGAAGCCCAAGAAGACAGGAAATGGGAATCCATTCTCATCATTGTCTCATTAGGAGAAGCCCACAAACAACCCTAATTCGTCGAGCAAATCCTAAAGCCTTAACAGCTCATGATGACGAAGGACAAGATTGGAGCTTCCGGTTTGTGTCTCCGGGAGAATCCAACATTGCTAGTGTCGAGTACTTAGATGACGACTCAGCAAGTGAGGGTGATAGTGCAGTGGAGCTCGCGATGTCAAAGATTGAAGAATCTGCAACAGTAGTTCTACCTGAAGAAAAGACAAGTACAACAAGTACAACAAGTACCTGAAGAAAAGACAAGTACAACAAGTCCAGAATAACCAGAACCAGAGAAGTCAGACACTGCTTTCATGGCTGATTCAACCACTTCCTCTCAGGTAAGTTCTACTACTCAACTATTCAATAATCATGCTTGTTTTCATTGTGATAAATTCAGAGAAAGCATTGATTTAAAATTTTCTAGGTTATTAGATCATAATGATAGCTTAGTAAAGGATTTACAACTGTGCACAGAAGCCAATAGTGTTCTAAAACAAAATGAGCACAGTTACAAAGAAAAGATAGAACTATTGAACAAACAACTTAGGGAAACTGAAGTTGTAGCCTTTAACCAAGCTAATGACATTAAGTTCCATCTAAACTCCCTAGAAGACACTAAGAAACAAAAGGCAGTTTTGGAAGTAGAAGTAAATTCACAAAAACAAAAACTGCATAGTTGGACAAGTTCATCGTACATTGTCCAACACTTAGAGAGAGCGCAATAATGAGGAGGGATTGGGATATAAAGTGGTTCCACCACCACATGAGACCTTGATGAATGCAAAAAGTAAACCAATAAATAATAACCCAATCAAGGATCATGTGGTGTCCACTCCTCTTGTAAGTGATCCAGATTCCGCATGTAAACCAAATGAATCAGGCATTAAACAAACAGATGCCACTTCAAAATCAAAAGGTAAAATGCCTTGTGTTAATTTAGATAAACAATTTGGAAAGGTTAAAGTTAAGTCTGGGTCAACCAAGTCTAATGCTTAACCCAAAAAGACCAAACAAATTAATCACCCAGCTTCATGTCTAAGTCTAGAGAAACAAAAAGGTAAAGATGTTAACAATGTCCAAACAATTAATTTTGTTAAACAAGAGAAAACATCTAAGAAAGAAATTCCAAAACCCAAACAAACCAATGTCACACGTGTGTCACATACTTCTCCACATAAAAAGGTAAATTGTCAAGTTGAAAGCAGATCATGCTACAACTGTGGAAAGTATGGACACATAGCATCTTATTGTCCTTATTATCAGACTCCAAAGAAGAAGGTTGAGCTTTACGACACTAAAGTAAGCTCTTCCAAAAGAAGATCCATGACTCCACTAAAAAGAGTCAGTGAACCTAAAGTTCAACCTATTAGCCAGTCGTCTGTTTATCACAAACATGCCTTACACAAAGCTAGCTTATAGAAAGAAAAGTCAATGTCTGTAAATGAGAACAATAAGACAGTTGATCTTCCCTCACCCTCTAATGGACAAGGGTAGAGTTTATGATATGTGATGCCTCTAGGTCACCCAAGCTAGTTAAGGCTTGGGTCCCTCACCTTAACTAATGTTTTCAATTGAATGTGCAGGGTGTTCGCTATAGTGCTGAAACAAACACTTGGATTGTAGATAGCGGAGCATCAAGGCACATGACTGGAAACTGGGCACTCCTATCAAACGTCAAACAAATCAAAGGAGGTCATGTTTCCTTTGCTGGAAACAAAGGAGGGTGCATCACAGCTCAAAGAGAGGTAGGGAACCAGAAAGCAAAGTTTGATAAGGTAAACTATGTTCAACAACTTCAAAACAATTTACTTTATGTGTGCCAAATTTGTGACAAAGGCTTTAAAGTAGTTTTTGATGACAAAAAGTGCTATGTCCTCAAAAAGGACTATGTGATCCCAGAGGAACAAGTATTAATGTCAGCCTCAAGATATAATGACCTTTATCTCTTGGATCTATCAAAGGCCTCAACAACGGATCATCAAGTACGGTGCTTCCTGTCAAAAGCTACCGAGAAGGATTCAATCTCCTGGCATAGGAGAATGGGGCACATCAATCCACGGAAGATGAACCACTTGATCCAGAATGATCTCGTGTGAGGAATAAATGTCAAGAACTTCCAAAGATTTTTGTGTCGCCTGCAAGAATGGTAAACAGACAAAGAAGTCTCATAAGGCAAAGAAAGTCAATTCTATAGAATTGCCTCTTGAGCTTCTTCACATGGATCTGTTTGGTCCAGTCAGTACAAGAAGCATCGCAGGCGACTTGTACTGCTATGTAGTTATAGATGACTACTCAAGATTCTCTTGGGTGATGTTTCTGAAATCAAAATCAGAGACATTTGAGTTATTCAAAGAATTGGTAACTACACTGGAGTCTCTTTACAAGCTGAAGGTAAGACAAGTGCGCTCAGAGAACGGAACCGAGTTCAAGAACCAATGGATGGAGGATTTCTGCAAAGAAAAGGGAATTGTGCACCAGTTCTCTTCCGCCTACACTCCTCAGATGAACGGGGCTGCTGAAAGAAAGAACCGCAGCTTAATAGAGATAGCACGCATAATGCTAGCAGACTCGAAAATGCCTATCCCATTTTGGAATGAGGCAGTAGCCAATGCGTGTTACACGTTAAATCGAGTTCTGGTAATAAAATGTCATGGCAAGACGTGTTATGAGTTACTTCAACAACGTAACCCAAATCTGGAGTATCTCGAACCGTTTGGAGCACCATGCACGTTGCTAAAGAAAACTCAGGATGGGAAGTTTAGTGAGAAGGCTGAAGAGGGCATTTTCCTAGGATACAACATACCGAATAAGATAGTTTAAAACAACTCAACGGGTCAAGTAGAGGTGTGGTGTAACGTTAATGTTCAGAGATACACCACCCCTCCTGTTGGAAAAGGTCCCGCTTTCTTTTTCGACTATGATGGATTCTTCAAGTCGTTCAACAACCCTCTCACCATGTTTGATGATGAGTTAGCAGATAAAATGATGTATGATGTTCTAAACACACCATCACAGGAATCTACATCATCTGCCACACAAGGTGAGTCATCTACCAACTCAGGGGGAGCACTAGAGGTAAGTGACTCTTCCTCGGATGATGAAGCCGTGGAGAATGATCAGGACACTCAAGAGCAACAGGTTCTTCCTACTGTAAGTCCACAAGCATCTGACATTGACGCCTCTGAGTCTTCAGAACCTCACACTCCTACTGCCTCAAAGGCTGAACCAAACGTTCATAATCATGATTCTGATGTAGTTATTGCCCCCACTCCTGGATCACGCCTAAATGTCTATCATCCTCTGGACAATGTCATTGGGGATGTCAGATCAGGAGTTCCAACTAGAAATCAGCTATATTCAGCTGATTATGCCTCAGTAATGGAGAAAGGGTACCTTCACGATGGTGCTTATCATTGTTTTGTGTCTCAGTTCGAGCCAAAATACGTTAGTGAAGCCCTAAATGATGAGGCATGGGTGAGTGCCATGCAAGAAGAACTTCTTCAGTTCAAGAAGTTAGGTGTATGGACACTGTTAGATAGACCTAAAGGTGCTAAGGTCATTGGCACCAAATGGCTCTTGAAATGTAAGAAAGATGACCCAGGTGTCATCATTAGGAACAAGGCTCGGCTTGTAGTTCAAGGATTTCGACAGGTCGAGGGAACTGATAACAATGAAGTATTTGCACCTGTGGCGAGAATGGAGGCAATCCGTATCTTCCTAGCCTATGCCTCTTACATGAAGATTAAAGTCTATCAATTGGATGTAAAGAGTGCATTTCTTCATGGTGAAATCTGGGAAACAGTGTATGTCAGTCAACCCGAGGGATTTGAGGATCCATATCATCAGGAAAGAGTCTACAAACTAGATAAGGCTCTCTATGGGCTTCATCAAGCCCCGAGGGCATGGTATGAAAAACTTTCAACTCACCTTGTAAAACATGGATTTCGCAGAGGTGTAATTGATTGCACATTGTTCATCAAAGAAAAGGATAGTGAGCTACTACTTGTTCAGATTTCTGTTGATGACATAATCTTCTGTTCTAAGAATGAAGATTTATGTAAAGAAACTGAAGTAGTGATGAAGGCAGAATTTGAAATGAGTGCCATGGGATAGATGAAGTTTTTTCTTGGGTTATAGGTTGATCAAACACCAAAAGGGATATTCCTACATCAGACCAAGTATGTCGGGGATATTCTCAGTCGGTTTGATATGGAGAATGCTTCCGTAGCTGGGACTCCACTTGCTACAAACCATGATGTAGCACCCAACTAGAATGGTGATCTGGTTGATGCCACCATGTATCGAGGAATGATTGGATCCCTTATGTACCTCACTGCCTCAAGACCTGATATCATGTATGTAACGTGTCTTTGTTCAAGATATCAGGCAAAACCAAAAGTAAACCATCTTATCGGGGTCAAGAGGATATTTCGTTATCTGAAGGGTACACCAACACTTGGGTTATGGTATCCTCATGACGATGACTTTGAGCTTACCGCGTACAGCGATTTGGATTATGGTGGTTGCAAGATGAATTACAAATCTACATGAGCAAGTTGTCAATTCTTTGGGAGAAGATTAGTCACGTGGCAGTGTAAGAAGCAGACATCAGTTGCGTTGTCACCTTGTGAAGCTGAATATGTTGCTGCGGCAAGTTGCTGTTGTCAAATCATCTGGATTTAACAGCAGATGCGGGACTACGGTTTGCAATTTTCTAACACCATTTTTGTTGATAATTCTGCTACAATAGCTGTTACTAAAAATCCTGTCCATCATCCTAAGACCAAACACATCAGCATAAAATATCCCTTTATACGTGATTGCTTTGAAAACAATCTAATCGATGTTGTTAAAATAAATACGGATTTTCAACGCGCTAACCTCTATACAAAATCTTTTGATAAACCACGTTTTCTATACTTGTTAGAGGTCAACGATGTTAAAAAGAAAAGTGAGGTAATTCAAGAAGATGACCATGCTTAGTCCGATGCGTAAAGTAAAATTTTCTTTTGTTTTCTTTAATTTTAGTTTATTAAATTTAATTAATTTTATTGTTGTTATTTCTTCGCCTATTAAAATTATAAAAACACAATTCTTTTACGGTTTTAGAATTTTATGGGGATAATAGGTGCGGAAATACGTCCTGAATGATTTGATTACTTGTATGATTCCATAATGAATCGTTTCACTTATGGTCAAAATAACTTGAAGCTGCTTATTCAATGAAATAAATCTGGTAGATTTCTATATTAGGATTTCCACTCCACACAAAAACACAAAAAAATTTAGTTCTATTAGTTAAATTTTGTTTTGTTTAAATTTGTTTGAGTCAGTTTAGTTGTATCTATTGGACTATAGCATGGAAGTCAATCTGGAATTTAAATCACTTAAAAGGGTCACGTCTGAGGTGGCCACACATGCTTTCAAATGTAAAATGAGTCACATCTGAGGTGACAAATTTTTAAAAGGATCACGTCTGAGGTGATCAAAAGTTTTACAAGTTAAGAGGATCATGTCTGAGATGATCGTATGCTCAAAATGTTAAATCAATAGTTAAAGGGTATAAGAAGTCAAATAATCATAAAGTTAAAATCATGAGTATGATCCATTCGCACGACTAGACTATGAGTATGGATCAGTCGCACGATTGGACCATACTTATGCCCTAGACAACCGAATGTAGCATGAGTATGAACCATTCACACGAATGGCTTACAAGATTGAGTCAGTCGACCGAATGGAGTAGACCGAATGAGTCAGTCGGCCGACTGAAACCCAGTCGGCCGATTGAATGTTATCGACACAATCACGCGACTGAGGTCCAATCGCCCGAATGAATAGAGCGAATGGGTCCAGTCGCCCGATTAAAATCAGATTCAGTATGAATAGGGCCATAGTCGATCGCATAAACTCATCACCCCCCATTCGCCCTAAATTTGCATAAAGTACCGTTACTCTGCCGAAATTTCTTCAGACCAAATTTGCCTACTTATTTCAACATGCGGTGCAATCTGTTGAAAACTTTGCCGATTTGAGCCCTAATTCACGACTTTCGGCCCTAATCAAAAACGGGAGTTAAAATGGACAAATAACCTAACTAAACTATGTAAAATGTGGAAATCAAAGTTATTAGGTGCTAAGTTTGGTTATTGCGAGTCTAATGAAACAAAACACAACGTCTAATTTTAAGATTTGGTCAGAATTCAAATTTTAGTCGAACAAACAGTGGGTCATGCAACTGGACACCAGGATGAACTACAATCGCCCGACTGAGCTAGTCGAATGACTCAGTCGGCCGAATGAATGGCACGAATGAGCTCAGTCGGCCAATTGAACCAATTGCAGGCTCAGTCATCCAATTGAACTCAGTCGCATGTTTAGTCACCCGACTGTATTCAGTCACCTGTTAGGTCAACCGACTGAACTCAGTCGTATGGTTCAATCACATGATTGAACCAGACTGATTTTAAATAGGTTAATTACAAATGGTTTCTGTTGTGTGATGATCTAACTTGTATGCCCCTTGTGTTACAGACTGATGGCTGATAGGTGGTCCATCAACCCCAAGTCGAAATGGTGCCAAGTTTGCTGGGATCATTGCATTCGTAAAGAGATCCCGGATCCACAGAGCTATATCCACACCTTGCACTCCCTATAGGTCTATACAGCAGGCCTTCTGGGAGGGGGCATCGGTTGATCGATCTCAAGAGCCCTACTGCATCCGGAGCACTATTTTTGGGCAGGCGATCGAGGCGACTGCTGATTATATACGACGTGTACTTGATCTGGGTGACGATGCAGATCACCCGACCTGTCTACACCCTCTGACAATTAGAGGGTGCTTCCTCAGGATGAAGTACGCTGGGGACATAAACACAGATGTGCTGAACAAAAGCAACCTGTGTCCCCAGTTTAAGTACTTGGCGCATGTGATACTGAAGTGCATGGCGTCGAGGAGGGGTGGGTTTGATGACCTCTCAGAGTATATCCAAAATGCCTATGTGGCACTGGTACTCAACCACCCCTTTAGTTTCTCCAGTATGATTTTTGCCTACCTGATGAGAACCTTAAGGCAAAGGGCAAGGAGGGATTCTGCATGTACCCCAGATTCTTGCAGATGATTATCAATGAGAAGCTGCCTGCCTTGCCCAAGGAGAGCCATGATGCTGTATCAGTAGAGATTATGGATGACACGACCTTGGGCCGCATGAAGGTCTACAGGGGGAAGCAATGTAACATCTCGTATTTTTTTGTTAACTAAAAGTTAACTTCGTTTACTCTTATAGGGTTCATTGTTGTCATTTATAAAACTTACGAACTATGCATGCTTATTTCTTTATTGTCTTTAATTTTTATTATACAAAAGTGATAATAAAGCTAAAAATTATAATAACTATAATAATAATATAATAATAATAATTATAAAAATAGTAACAATAATAATATTAATAGTAAAATTGATAATAATAATATTATTAATAATCATGAGAATTTTATTAACTAAAACTTAAAACAACTAAGCTAGGGGGTTAAATTGTTATTTTTAAAACTTTAAATGCAAGTTTTAAGCATAAAATAATAAAAACAAAACTACAGGGACCCTCATGTAATTTTTTAAGGCTTTTTCAGCCTTATTTTAATTATAAAAAAATTTCAATAAATATAAAATGATTTTTACAAACTTCAAATATTTTTATAATCATCTAAATATTTTCTATAAATTAATTCTTGTACTACATTTTAACATTTTATTATAAAAATTATCTACAAATGTTATAACTAAATAATTTTTATAAAAGTAGATTTGTATATATAATAATTTAAATTATTAAATTATTATTGGCCTATATGTTATCTTTAATTATAGAATCATAAGATGTATATACATTTTATAATCAAATTTCATAAATTTTTTATAAAGGATTTAATTCCATTAAAAAATTTACTTAAGAGTTCACTAATGTTATTTATTTATAAATCCCCAAACTCTGGTACCCTAGTTCACATTAAAACGTTAACCTTATTATTAACTTAAAACTTGTAAATATATATATATATATTTATGTACCTCGTGAGGGTTTACATTGGAACGTCGCTTATTATTCTTATTAGACATCTCTTATATACTTATTTGAACATGTGAGTTTTCCTTGCCCCCTTTTTATATTTTCACACTAATTTGGGGTGAAACATGATACTTATTCTCATACACTTGTAAACATTTAAACTTGTAACCACTTGCAATTCATACTTTTGTCATGGTTATTTGTGTTTTGTAAGTGTTTACGTGACATACATAGTTTGTTTACAATCATTAACTATTGCTAGCCTGGCGACGTCTTAGATCTTTGGGCCTGACAAGCCTATTTGGTGTTAAAGCCGAGGTATTGCCAGCTCCTGATGATGTATGTTTGTTCATCATGGGAACCAAATACCCTTAGCCAATCTTATATACTTGTAATCAAGTTGAGGTTTGGTTGTAACGATATGTGTTCTATAACCTTACTAACTTGTGACCTATGACATGAATTGCTACTTGTAACTTTATCATATTATGTATGAAAACCTTGGAAACTAACCAACTATTTATAGTTGACCTTTTATTTTTATCATGTTTCAAGAAATCCCCATGTTTAAAGTGGACTTTTGAAGCTTACAATAAAACTAGGACTTGGACCTAGTTAAATAAATAAAATATTTATGTAATGTTTTGTTTTGTTTGGAACTTATTTCATGTTTAAGACTTATGTTTGTTATGCCTTTTGAAACTTATAATTTTAATATTTACATTTAAATATAGCGTTAGGTGGTTGTGAACAATCTTAACCCTCACATCTCGACGTTTCCGCTGTCAAGGTTGGGGTGTGACAAGCAAGTCAAGCCCCCTGTGAAGAGACTCTTCGGGCATCTAGCCAAGGCTAATTACATGGTGCCGGCTAGGCGAAAATGGCACCATGAGGAGAGTGACTCAGATGTTAAGAAAATTGCTCTTCCATCTGATGACTCCGACGATGACGGTGACACCGGTGGAGACTCTGGGCCCGCTTCTACTAGGGGCCCCACTTTCCATGTTACATCTCCACCCCCTACAGATGCCACCACTGCCAGCTAACACCAGGATTTCTGTCCTCCAGATGAGGAGGCTGAGAGTGACGAAGAGCCTCTTACGAGGACTGTGGGCAGCAGGGTGATTGCCGCAAAGAGAGGTTTGAGGGCGGTTGGTGGACACCAAGGGGAGTCGGGGATGCTATTGCTGATTCAAATCCCTTATTTGCCCCGGACTCGCCTAATAGCCAAGGGGGAGCCTCTGTGCCTAGAGGCTCAACGATGAAGAGGATGGCACACCCCTATGTTTATGTATATATTGGATGTTTAATATTTTGATTATTAACTAATGGTTGATGTGTTTCATGTTTTAAATCAAGCAGATCCAATTTTCAAGGAGATGAATATAATGGTGCTCCCCTTCAGTAGATCAAGACTCAAGTCACAATGATTCTTGATCTGCAAGGGATAGTCAGGAGATCTATAAGTTACACTCTTAAAGAAGAAGAAATAATTCATGATCTCACTGATGAGCAGTTGGCCGAAATATTCTGACTAAATCCTGACGAGATCGTGAAGGATGCTCCTACAGTAAACGTGGAATGTGACGATGAGCTAAATGACATAGACGAGATAGAGATTGAGGATGTTAGGGCCCAACATTATCTAGAGTACGCTGACAAGGAGGGAAATGTAGTCCCCAATCTGGGTGACTCCGTTGTTAGTGATACTTTTGAAACTCTGGATAAAACGGACAGGAGTCGGAAAAGAATAAATAGCAAGCTCAAGCCTTAGACATAGATGTCAATATTAGAAAGGCTAAATGGGCAGCGTGTTTTGTAGAAATTAGAGCCCAGCGTAGTGCTCCAAAGTCAAATGTCTACACCAAACTCTATAAAGTGCAGAAGAATCACAAGCGTCAGGTAAATATATAGCGTGGGCCTATTTTGAAGATCCTAACGTCTATGCAGTTAAAAGAGAGAAGGGGATCGAGTACTTTAGATTCCCACACGATCTAAAGACTCTTCCAGGTTTTGAGCTTAACCAGCTAGCAAAATTGAAGTTTCTATATGTTGACCCTCATAAGATGTCAGGCTGGTTTGAAGCAGCGTTAAAGAGAGAGTACCACACCGGTGGGTCAACTTCAAGCCTCAACAACCAACGAGGTATATCAGGAGATCTGAACTGATGCCATAACTGGGAACCCAAAAATAGTGCTGAAGTGGAGTCCTCCGTGCATGATGTCTAGAATCCCTCTACGGGAAATGCCACAGGACTTCACTCCACACTTCAAGTGGTGGTACTATGATTGGAGAATAGGCGATGCAGTAATAGTGTTGAACAAAAATGGTAGTATGGAAACTATCAGGGTGTTTGACCCCGTGTGGCTCACTAACTTGTCGGCTGATGACGTTTACACCTTATACAAGTGGCCACTGTTCTATGACTCACAGGATATTGTACAAGCTCTCCAATTCTAGATTTTGATATGACTCTGCTTTGCTTTTGAAATACATGCAGGAGTCACAAGAGAGGAGAGGTATAAGAAATATGAGGTGCTTATGAAGAATGTAAGACAGTAGATGAAACTAGGTCCAAAGGGGAATTTGTAGATACATGTGTATCTAGTTTCTGAACTTAATGTAAAATGTCTTTATTGTCTTACACATATGTAATAGAATGGGTACTTAATGAAATACAATGTGTGGTTGTGCTTATAATGTTGAATATTTCATTGCTTAGTATGTAATAATGCTTATTGAACTAACTATATAGGTTTGTGGTTGTTTGAATAGATCTAAGTCAAATAATAATTTTGAAACATATTCAAACTTAATCATATGAAGTTCTCATGCGGTTGGCCCATGCTAATGGACCATACGCATGAACAACTTCATGCTAGTGAACTAGTCGCACGACTGAACCAGGAGACTGGATCAGTCGTATGATTGTAACATGAGATTGACTCAGTCACACGACTGAACACTCAGTCATGCGAATGGATCAACTGCATGACTCAATCGCATCACTGAACCATGCTAATGGTTCAGTTGCCCGAATGAGAAACCCTAACCTATATATACCACTTAAATCATGGAAAACATAACACTTCGAAAACGTACGTACTAAATCGCACCCTAGCCATCCAGAGACCTCTAAGAACCTGTTCCAAGTTCATAGATTGCACTAGATCGATTACCAATTGTTCTTCACGTTTAGATTCAATCTACAATTGTTTCTATGTGCGTTCTCACTGATTGGATCGCCAATCAAATAGGATTCCGCACTATTTGACTTGGTTTACACGTATATCAATTAGTATTTCATTCAATACAAGATCCTAACAAAACCCTAAAAATCTTATCAATGCAACTCATCATTTTCTCAACCAAAAACCAAATATGATAGTCAGACATTAAGGTTGTTGAGTAGACTTGGTGTGTCCACGGATTGATACTCAGTTCTTACCATCACTATAATAGCACACAATAGGTACACTTGCCTTTTGTGTGTGTGGTTTAGTGTTAGTAATAATCATTTAAAACTAAATCTGTGCGAAAAACCACTATCAAAATATATGCGTTCCACATCGCATCAAGTTTTTGGCGCCGTTGCCGGGGACACACGACAGTTTGAAAAACCATCTAAATTTTTAATTACCTTGTGTATATCTGTTTATATATTTTCGGTCAACTTTAATTTATATTTGTTAGATAGTTTGCATTAGTTAGTTAGTTATATTTGCCCGATTGATTTTAAGTCTTAGTTAGTTTATGCTTCCTTAAGTTAGTGTGTGTCCGACTCGTCTAGTCCTGAACTTGTTTCGCCTCTTTCGGAACCCGAGTGATTATTTCATCAAAGGCTATGTGAAAGATCGCGACAAACAGCTCCAATCCTTGAAGAAGACATTTTGGAAGGTACACCATCTGAAGAAGTCATGGCTAACCAGGAAAAGGAAATGAATATGACACACTATGCCACACCGTCAATCGATGGTTACGAATCTAGTGTTGTCCAACCTGCAATAGCGGCCAACAATTTTGAGATTAAGTCTAGTATTATCCAACTCGTAGAAACTCTGTTCAGTTCCATGGACCGGAAGACGAAGATCCTAACGCACACATCTCACGATTCCTTCGTATCTGTGCGACCTTCAAAATCAATAACTGCTCAAACGATGCCATTCGACTAATACTCTTCACATTTTCACTTCGAGGCCGAGCCATTGACTGGCTTGATTTGCTTTTGCCTGGTTCCATCACCACATGGGCAGAAACGGCTGGACTATTCCTTTTGAAATACTTTCCACCTGTTCGCACTACCAAACTAAGAAGTAGCATCACAAATTTTTGCCAAGATGATGTTGAATCATTACACACAGTGGGGAGAGATACAAAGGTCTCCTTCAGAGAAGCCCATATCACGAACTTGATCTGTGACTGTAGTGTCAAACCTTTTACAATGCAATCAACGGGGCACACAAACATGGTGTTGACCAAAGTGCGGGAGGAGATTTCGAAAGTGTCACACCAAGAGAGGCATACCAAGCCTTGGAAGAGCAGCTAAGAAGAGCTTTGCTTATAATCTCTTAAGAACCAAACCAGTTTGAAAGGCATTCATCAAGTTGACTCTAAAACCCTAATTGCAGCACAATTAGAAGCTTTAACCAAACGATTCACACAATTGCAAGCCGAATTGAAAAAAAAAACTCCAACACAAAGCAACACATGCGGAAATTCACACAAGACTAATGAATGCCCACAAGGCATTATGATGGTTGAATATGTTGACTACATGGGAAGCCCAAGCAACTCATACAACAATAACTCAAATTGGAGAAGCAAGTTGAACTACAAAGAAGCTCGTAACAACCATCATCATCTGGATTCAATCGAAGGCCACCTTACCAACAACATAAACCACCATACCAAGGTCCGGGTGGTAGTAACTAAGATTGTGGCACATCATCAACGGAAGACTTATTACAAGCATTTTTGTTAACCACGTAAGGCACAAATTAGGACATCCGGAAATCTGATCAACAAATGAGGAGAGGTTCCAAAGAAATGAGGTTGGCATCAAAACCAACAACATATCCTTACAAACCATAGAACACAAGTAGGCTAAATAGCACGACAACTATTTGAAAGACCCCAAGGTGCTTTGCCTAGAAACACTATGACAAACCCTAATGCTCAAGTCAAAGCCATCACCACCAGGAGTGGCAAAACCACTCAAGGTGATGCACCTGCATTTCAACCCATCCTTGAAGAAGTAGAAACTGAAACCCCAAGTAATGCAAGTGATAAGCAAACATAACCTGTTGTTGTTGAAGAACCAACCAAGAAATACGTACCACCACCACCTCCATATCCTACTCATTTCAAACAACAACAAATGGAGGTACAATATGGCAAATTCATGGGGTTGTTCAAGTAACTTCACATCAATCTGCCCTTGGTGGAAGCCTTAGTCCAAATGCCAAATTATGCTAAGTTTTTAAAGGATGTCTTGTCAAACAAAAAGAATCTGGAAGGGTTATCACAAGTAGTTTTGAACAAGAATGCTGTATAGTTCTGTTGATACATCATGTTCCTAGTTTATGATCTTAAATGTAAAAGTCTTTCATTTCTTACAGATATGTAATGTAACTACTTAAAAAAATATGATATCCATTTTGATGTTTATTTGTCTTTGAGTATTTCATATTATGATTGTATTTGGTATAATTCATATGTATGAACATCTTATATAGGTTTGACGTTGTTGGAAATAATTCTAAATCAATAATGATTGAGAAATGTGTTCAACTTAGTTAGGTGGTTATTTATGCTAATGAACCATACTTATGGACCATACATATGAATGAATCATACTTATGGAGCATTCGCACGACTAAACCAGGAGACTAGATCAGTCGTATGAATCAACCGCATGAGTCAATCGCACGACTGAACCATGCTAATGGTTCAGTCATACGAATAAAACTGAAAACCTATAAATAGCACATAATTCATGGGATAATAGGAGACTTTGAATATTCACAATCCCTAGCCGTCCACAACGCCCTAAGCAGCCTAACCAACTTCAGAGTTCGTTCCTGATCGATTTCTACTCAATTCTTAACGTTTTTTTTATCGTTAGATCAATCAGGTTGTCGTTCTCACTGATTGGATCGCCTATCAAATAGGATTCCGCACTATTTGATCTTGTCTCATGCAAAATCCGTTAGTACTCCATACAAAAACAGTCCTAACAAGTGGTATCAGAGCTTTGGCAAGTGATTTTGCGTGGATTAAATTGGTTTTTGTGTTAAAACCAACGTTTTCAATCAAAAGAGTCACCTTTTTGCTTCAAAAAGTGTTTTTGACGACTGCATGTGTTAAAGTTTCGACATTTCATCAAACGGCAGATTAGGGTTTCTGTAAAATTTGTATTGTGTGTCAAAGTGAACAAATATTTGACTTTCAAATACAGTAGCCTTCAGTCGCACGATTGGTCCATTCGTATGACTGAACCCATTCTTATACTCTAATTCATATGACTGAACTTAGTTGTATCTCTCGTTCCAACGGCTAAGAAACTCCATTCGGTTGATTACAATCGCCCTGCTCATTCACATGACTGAATCCAATCGCTCGATTGAATTCATTCGTATCTTTCATTTGCATGAGTGACCCATTCCCATAGCTCATTCGAACGAATGAATCTGTCCTGTTCTAAGTTTACCAAGTTTAAAGCAATGGAAAGGACTTGCGTATCCAGAACCTTCTACTTCTGGAGAATGAGATTGGAAACCACAACAAACCACCAAAGCTGTTAACTTTGGATGAATGGCTAGAGTGGAAACAGTGGTTTGAAATCTACTTGAATGGATTTGAGCCAAACCTTTGGACATCCATTGAGACTAGTTACACGGTACCAGTCAATGCAAATAGAGTTAAATTGACTTTGGGAGGTATGAGTGAATCCCAGAAGACTATACATAATGCTGAAAAGAAAGCATATGCCTTGTTGACTCAGTCTATACCTAAGGATGTATTTCATCACTTCTCTGAGAACAAGCAGTCTTATAGGAGGCCTTGCAAAAAAGATATGAAGGAAATACAACTCTAAAAGCACTGAAGGCAAAAGCTCTTAAGAAGTAATTTGACAATTTCTCTCCGATTGGGAATGAGTGCTTGGATGATGTCATTGATCGATTCTATCATCTGATGAGTGAGTTGCACACTCATGGCGTGTCTACATCCATGGAAGATAAAGTCTCTAGTTTTGCTGATGGTCTGCCAGAAAAATGGGATCCATTTGTGTCTAATCTGAAACAAATTGACACTCAGAATCCTGCACTATACAACTTGGTTGCTTCAGGAGCACCACTACAAACGGCATTCATATCTACCTCTTCTGCTCCATCCTAAAGCAGTGCATCAGGAACCGTAACATAGGGTCATCTGGAACCCAATACATAGTTTCTGAGGCAAATACTACCAAGTTAAAGACCGAGAATCTCATAAATGTCACAGTGGAAGTTGCTAAGAGCTCATAGACCTTCTAGCTACTATTGTTCAATCTTATGATGGATTTGCAGGATCATTTAAGGGCTTGAACACAATTACAACACAACAACACAATGAGGAGATTATCTAAACTCTAATCAAACAGTCAACTAGGTTAACCAAAAGTGATACAAAGAACACAAGTAAAGCAAGAGACAGAACAGGAAAATATGGTTTTCAAGGATGCAGTATATTGCTTTCTCAAGTTCTTTTACAAGTGTTACAAAGTATATTAAAGATACAAGAAACTTGAAATACTTATACTACAACCTACAGCCGGCTATACTATGAAAGCCAATGGATACAATTGACTAGACACTAACAAAATCAATTGTAGAATCAAAAGGCATATCTGCCTTTTGACCTTGTCACTATGACATGCCATAGCTCACATCCTTATACATTACAAAAAGGATAAAGTACATAAAGTGGAAAGTTTCAGACTCAAGACCTCAATGTACAGTTACCAAAAGCATGGACCTTTTCACCAACTCTTGTAAGTTGGTGACTTATCAGAGCAGCAGCGGAAAAGGTGCTTTATGGAACAGTACATGAGATAAAGCATGTGTACTAAAAGTCTTCGGAAGAAATCTGTCTTCATAGGGTGAAGCTTCGGAAGACTTTGTCTCTTGAAGCTTCGGAAGACTTCATGTTTGGCTTCGGAAGATATTGGTCTTGACTTCGGAAGATTTTACACTTAGAATGTTTTCTAATGTATTGTGTAAATCTTCCGAAGCATTCTTCACTTCAGTACTTAGTGCATGTTGCTAAGACACTTTGGATGTTTTGGGTTGCATCAGACTTAAGGAATCCTTACAAACTCCCCCTGGGCTGATGCTACCAAAACACTTAGAAGATATTCAGATGTTGGTAGTCTTCAGTACAATCAAGACCATTCCTTTCTTCATTTGGTGGTCAGGATCATCAAGACTCTCATAGTATCTTCTCATTTCAAAGAGATCATGCAGAGGTAAGTTGATTATGTCTTGCCAGGAGCAGACATTCTCAACACCTTGATCTCTGACAACATGCCATCTTTCTGGATTGGTAGAATAAGTCCAGGACAAGATAGGTGTCTCAGTTGCTAGAGGAGCCACTTGCATAGGAGTTGATTGGGTTGCCTCATCATGCACTTCCTTAGGTTGATCTGATTCAGCCTACGGTGTAGAGGTAGATGACTTTGGCTTCTTCTTTTTAGTCTTTGGTTTAGAAGCCATTTTCTTCTTCCTCTTTAATGTCTTTAACTGAGAAGACTGGTTTGCAGCACCATGTTGATCATCAGTGTCTTTCTCAGTTGGGTGTTCCTCCCTCACAGGTTCAGAAGGAGAGGGAGTTTGACCCTGTCTTGGATCAGAAGATGAAGTTTGCTGAGGCTCAGCTGGAGGTTCTGGTTCAGGTGTCTCTGGTTGTTCAAACTTGACCTCCACTTCAGGTGGGACTTGACTTGGAAGAGAGTGCAAGTCAATCAATTCACCACTTTTAATCTTCTGCTTGATCACCCTTATATGCTCATCCATTGTAGATAGAGACATGGGACCAAGTCTTCTTCCGGAGAATCCATATGACTTCAAGAAGCTCATCATTCTTTGTCTGTCAGCAGACTTCTTTGCATTCTTTTGAATGATGGCTCTTGACTTTGCAGCTTCTTCCCTTAGCTTCCTTTTGGTTGTTTTTCTTTCTTTGACTAGCTCAAGCTCAAGTTGCTTTAAGTACTCGAACTCAATGAAGTCATAGGACAGGGGAAGAAGTGCATTTGCCTGACAGAAGCATGTGGCACTCAGGTAGTTTATCATTTTGATTCTATCCTCTTCTTTATCTACCTGAGGTTCTTGTGGAGCCACATCTTCCTGTGCAGGACTTTCTTGAACTGGAGAGAGAGTGGGAGTATGCTTGTAAAGTCTTTTCTGTCTCTTCTCCTCTTTGAATTGTGAAGTAACCTTGCATCCTCTTTCTCCTTTATCTCTCTTGACACTTCCATGTCAGCCAGTTCATTCAACTCTTCTAAGGGGAGGGAGATGATTTCATCAACATCATAGTTCCTGGTCTGTAAATAGGTAATCCTGACTGCCCTTAACTCATCATTTTTAGTATTTGGTCTGGGGGCAGCCCTGTTTGCAGCTTGCATGAATTTAGATGACCCAGAAGAACTTTCTCCCCTTAGCCTCCTTTTCCTCTCTCTTTGTTCCTCCTCAATTTCCTCAGGAGTCATTATCCTTTTCCCTTTGTCACCAACAGACCTTTGTGACTCAGGGTGGATTGAGGCTTGGCCTTCATTGCTTGGTGTAGCTTCCATGCTCTGGCCAGAGAGAGGCTGGGAAACACCTTCACTAGTAGGTGTCTCAGATGGAGTTTGGACCTCTGCAGCAGTTGTTGATGGTGAGACAAGGGTCTCAGGTTCTGCCACTGGGCCTTCAGCCAAGGTTTCCCCTATGAAACTAATCTTAGGTTCCATCTCAACATCCAGTTGACCGATGACATTGCCTGATTGCCTAAGTCTCCTTCTTAGAGAGAACTATGCAAGGATCCTGTCTTGGATTCTTTGAGCCAGCCTGTCAGCTTGTCTAGATTTGCTTGGATTGACAAGTGGCATGTTGACTAAATCCAGTCTTTCATAGAAGTTCAGGCTTTGGAACTGAAAGACTTCTTGTTGGCCTTGAACTCTGTGAAGTATAAGGGCTCTTCTATCCTCATCATACCTCCACCTTATGATGTAGTTGCCAGTTCCTTATGGTGGAGATGAGACAGCCCTTGGTATACCTTCCTCAAAGAGACTCCTAATGATTAAGTCTATAGAGTCCACATTAATATGAACTTGAGGAAGTTGCTGAGAATGCACAACAGCAAGTGAGGATGGTGAGTCCTCTATTTCCATTCTCTTTGAAGAACTCCCAGGTTATGTGGTTGTAATAACTTTCTCCCCCTTTTGGTAGCATCACCCACTTGCATAGGTGAGCTGGAGGATAAGTCAATCACTTCCACAGGTTCTTGTGTTCCTGTTGAGCTTTCCTTAAAGGTCTCCCAGCTAGTTTTTCCTTTAGATATGAAATCTGAAGTTGCTGATCATTGACCCTGTTTTGTAAGGTAGTCACCAGAGATTCCAAGTGACTAACCTTAGAGACTAAATAGGTGCATGTTTTTGACAATTTCTGCACCTTTAGTCCCAAGTTCCCCTCATCTTCATCAGAAGAATCACTGGGCGATGAGATGATTGGACCAAAGTCCTCTCGCTCACCACCAGCTTGAGTTTCTTGGCTGCTAGTTTTCCTCTGCTCACTGGCAGCCTCAGTTGAGATGCCAGAGGGCAGAGTTGCCATGGTTGAGGTCTGAATGATGTAATCACTTTCAAAAGTGAGAGCCTCTTCCATATGGACATCCGGAACTAGTACAGAAGTGTCCACCTTAGTAATAGGTGACTGATGTCGGATAGACTGAGGAGAGTCAGAGGTACTCGTCTCTCTTTGAGTAGGGGATGAGAAGAGAGACTCATGGTACACACCGAATCCTAAGTCTTCATCAGTATAGAAGGATAGGCTGGGAATTGGTTGGTTGAGATCCAAAGGCTGGGGATGGTAGCTGTCCCCTGAAGGTTGTTCACTTGAGTGTTGAGACTCAGAGTGAAGGCTTAAGGCTGTTGGGCTAGTGAGCTCATCAGTGTGAGCATGAGGAACCTCATCACTGATTCTTGAAACAATGGGAGTGGTCTGCTCCTCAGGAGAAGTGGGAGCTCCAGTATCCACTTCTTCCTGTATTGGTGAGTATATGGGGGCCTCCACAGACTGAATAGTCTGAGCAGGGGTTCGTTTGGATTTTCTTTGGTAGGTGATGGATATTTGAGGTTGTGTAGAGGGTTGGAGAGCAGTAGGTGTGGGTTCAACACTAGCTTCGACTGCTAGGTTGTCACCTTGAGCAATGAGCTCTAACATTTTTGGGACTAGGGCTGTTTCTACCCCTGAGAAGCCTACAGTTGACTTCTTCATAATTTTAAAGATGCCGGGCTTCATCTGTCCCAATTAAGAATATTACTTGTTTCCCTCAACTGTGAGCCCAGTTCACAGTTGAGAATGTGTTGAACATATCTAGGAAACATGTAGTATTCTAAGGAGTCTAAGTTTGCAAGTAAATTAGTATAAACAAATTGTGAATACCTGAACTTGACCCCCTGAATCATTCCATGAACTATAAAGGAGAGATCCTCAGGAATCTGGTCCCATCCACCATGCTTGTTTGATAAGCTGTGGATAACCACATGGAGCAGGTATTTCCACTGGGATGAGACCTTCCTTTTCTAAAGGTCTTTACAGAGAAATCTCCTTCATAGCCCATCTGCTCGAAGGAATGATTAACCGCTTCCTTTGGGAAGAAAACTTCACCTTCTTCATCATCCAGCTGAAGATGTCGGTTGATGATGGCCGGAGTGATGAAGATTGTTCTCCCCTGCACTATGGTAGACAGTGCCTTCTCCCCATCCATAATGACCTCTTGGCAGGTCTTCCAGAATTCAAGCAAGTGATCCTCATATAAGGAGGATCAATGGTTAGGGAGGTGAAGTAGTGAGACAAAGACAAGAAACGCAAACCTCTGAGAAATGAGGATCTTTGTCAGAGCATAACAGAGCAACCTGATTGTGTTGTTTGTGTAGCTGCATGGCAAAGTTAGGATCATTTCTGTGAGCAAGGTCAGCCATTGTGAGGTAGCTCAGAGACGAAGAGAAAAAATGGGAAAGAAATTTCAGAGAGAAAGCTTTGGGTTTTAGGTTTGGAAGAAAAGCAGATGATAGAAGAGGGGGAACCGTTGGGTTTATTTGAGAGAGAAGGATTTCAGATAAAGTTTTATGAAAAGGATAAACTTTGAAATCCGTATGTCGGTCCACCTCTGAAAAAGTAGTTTACCTTTTTGCTGAAAAAGTAGTTTTCTTGGAATTCGAAAAGCTTCCGAAGGTAATTTGTCTTCGGAAGTTTTGATTGAAAAATCTTCCGAAGCTAAAATGGCTTCGGAAGAATTTTCCTGAAAGTCTTGAAGATTTATGCTTCGGAAGAGAAATAAACTCTTGGATGCTTTGTATAAGAATGAACAAAGCTTCCGAAGGTTAATTTTGCTTCGGAAGGAAGAAGTCGTTAAAAATGAATAAGTGTCTAAGTTAAGAATTTTAAGCTTCGGAAGATAAATTTTGACTTCTTCCAAGGTAAAATCTCTTAGACAGTCATTTATTTTGAAGACATATTTTTCTTCCGAAGGTAAAACGTTATCTTCCGAAGTATCAGAAAATTTTCAAGAATCTAAGGAAAGCCTTCAAAAAGAGTTTTACATTCAAAGAAAACATGAGCTTATGAAAGTGATGAACTAGACAACTTAGGACACACATATTTTTTAAGAAGAAATAATTAGAATTAGTTTTTAAGAAAAAATCTACTCAAAGTTAATCATCCCAATAGCTGATATCAGATACTTAAATCTCTGTTCATCAAAAGCTTTTGTGAACAGATCAGCATATTGTTCATCTGTGTGAACTTTGACTAGTTTAATTAATAATCCCTTTTCATAGTTATCTCTTATTAAATGATACCTGATGTTGATGTGTTTGGTCCTTGAGTGCTGCACAGGGTTCTCAGTGATAGAGATAGCACTATTGTTGTCTATGTGGATAGGAGTCTCTTTGAAGTTAAATCCATAGTCTAGCATCTGATTTTGAATCCAAAGCACTTGAGCACAGCAGCTTGCAGCAGCAATGTATTCAGCCTCAGCAGTTGATGCAAACACACAGGATTGTTTCTTGCATTGCCATGAGACAACCCTTCCACCAAGGAAATGACATCCCAGATGTAGACTTTGCAGTCATGTTGCAACCACCATAATCACTGTCTGTATAGGCATACAGATTGAAATTAGGATTCTTTGGATACCCTAGACCAAGTGTTGAAGCACCTTTGAGGTATCTTAAAGTCCTTTTCACAGTGATTAAGTGAGACATCTTAGGGTTTGCTTGATATCTTGCACAAATACATGTAGCAAACGTGATATCAGGCCTGCTAGCTGTAAGATACATAAGAGACCCAATCATAGCCCTGTATAAGTGCTCATCTACACACTCCCCCTCAAGATCTGGACCAAGGGAGTGGTTTGGCTATGGGTGTCTTAACAATCTTACAATCAGTCATGTTGAATCTCTTGAGTATATCTTGAACATACTTTGACTGACTTATGAAGATGCCATCTTCAACCTGCTTCACTTGAATTCCCAGAAAGAAGTTGAGTTCTCCCATTGAACTCATTTCAAATCTGTCTTTCATCAGCTTTTCAAAGTCTTTGCAGAGCTTTGAATTGGTTGAACCAAAGATGATGTCATCCACATATACTTGAACTAGCAGAATGTCTTTTCCTTGTCCTTTGATGAAGAGAGTTCCATCTATAGTACCTCTCCTGTATCCATGTTTACAGAGATACTCAGACAGTGTCTCATACCACTTCCTGGGTGCCTGATGCAGCCCATAAAAAGCTTTGTCAAGCTTGCAGACATAATCAGGATGATCAGGATCTACAAACCCAGGTGGTTGTTTGACATAAACCTCCTCATCAATCACTCCATATAAGAAAGCACACTTTACATCAAGTTGATAGACTTTGAAATTCTTGGATGCAGCAAATGCCAGGAATATCCTAACAGCTTCTATTCTTGCTACAGGAGCAAAGACATCAGTGTAATCAATCCCTTCTTCTTGTTGTATCCTTGAACAACTAGTCTTGCCTTGTTCTTGATGATGATTCCTCTATGATCCTTCTTATTCCTAAAAACCCATTTGGTTCCAATGGTAGTCTTCCCATAAGGAAGAGGACAAAGGTTCCAAACTTTCTGCCTTTTGAATTGAAGCAGCTCTTGTTGCATAGCTTCAACCCAACTTCATCCTTTAAAGCCTCCTCAACTTTCTTTGGCTCTAACTGGATAGAAAACAAGAGTGAAGACAAACATTTGCTTAATGGGTTTGCCCTCTTGTCTTTACCCTGGAGATAACATCTCCAATGATGTGTTGGTAGGATGAGACTTGTGGATCCTTAGCTGAGGGATCACAGCAAGTTGCTGAGATAGATCCAAATTTGAGAAATTTAGATCTGGTCTTGAAGATTGATCCTCCACATTATCACACTTATCAAGATTAACTTGATCCAATGAGTGTGTGACATCATTCATGTTGTCATCTATGGTATGGTTATTAGCATCAAGAAATTCTTGATCACTATCACCATCACGATTGTTGTCTTCTGCAATTGAGGTGTCTTTATCTAGTTGAGAAGCCTCTGAGCTGGAATTTGAAGGCATGCCAGATGTATCAGCTGGATTTGTCATTGTTGTGCTGATAGAAACCTCATTTGCTGAAGTAGTTTCAACTGGAGCTGAAGGTGTGTGAGTTGAAGGTCTTCCTAGCTCAAATCTTGGATCAGGATCACGTGTATTTAAATTTTCTGCAGATCCTGAAACATGCTCACAAGATTTATTAAATAGTTGGTAACTAAATCAAGATCAAATAGCCAATCGGACCAGAACCAGCCACACTGGGTGTGTGCTCATTGAAAGTCACATTGGCTGACTCCTCAATAATTCTAGTTCTGAAATTGTATACTCTATAAGCTTTAGCTTGGGAAGAGTATCCAATGAAGTGTCCATCGTCTGATTTCTCAGCAAACTTGGCAACTTGATCTTTGGTATTCAAGATGGTGCAGGACATCCAAATGACCTTAGAAAACCAATGAAAGGTTTCCTCTTGTGCGAAAGTTCATAAGGAGTCTTACCATGGTGTCTTAACTACTAAAACTCTGTTTTGCACATAGCAAGCAGTATTAACTGCCTCTGCCCAGAAGGTGATAGGCAGTTTAGAGTCAGACAACATAGTTCTTGCAGCTTCAATAAGTGTCCTGTTTCTCCTCTCAGCAACTCCGTTTTGCTGAGGAGTCCTGGGAGCACTGTATTGTCTTGTAATACCCTTTTCATCACAAAATGTATCAAGCATTTAGTTCTTGATTCAGTTCCTGATCACATCTTATGGTTTTGACCTTGTGATCACATTGATTCTCAATCTTTAAGATGAAATTCTTTAGAATATCAGGAGTCTCATCTTTAGTTCTAAGGAAGAAGACCCAAGTGATCTTGTAAAATCATCTGTGATCACTAGACAGTATAAGGTCCTTCCTAAACTCATTACACTGGTGGGGCCAAAGAGATCCATATGTAACAAGTGTAGGGGTGTAGTGATGGAGTTCATTCCTTAGGCTTATGGGATGCCTTATGTTGCTTCCCTTTCAGGCATGCAACACAATGATCATCACTTGTAAACTCTTTCTTTGGCATTCCAGTTACCAAATCATGCTTAATCAATTTATTCCTATTTTTAAAGTTTACATGGCACATTCTTTTATGCCATAGGAAAGACTCATCACTATTGGCTTTAGATAGAAAGCATGAAACTTCTCCAGAGGGAGATGTTTCTTGCAAATCCATCATACATGTTCCCTTTCCTAGGGCTCTGAGCAGGATGTGCTCATGAGGAATGACCACACCAGGCTTGAGAACAATGCACTCATGCTCAGTAAAGAGCATGTTATGTCTTGATCACAAAATTGGGATACACTCAGAAGATTGTACCCAAGCTCCTTAACAAAGTTACCTTTTCAATGCTGAGCTTACCATTTGTGACCTTGCCCCTTCCAGAAATGTAACCACCTTCATCTCCTCCAAAAGCAACTGGTCCTCCATCAATTCTCTCAAAATTATGGAGTAGAGACCTATTGCCTGTCATGTGCCTGGAACAACCACTGTCAATTATCCAGACGTTTCCGTTTGTCTTGAGCTGTTCCTGCACAAAGAAAATGATTAGTTACATTTGGAAATCCAAGCTGTACTTGTCTTGGGCTCAGTAAGTGTAATAGAAGGTAATGCAACAGTAATAGATCCTATGGTTGTACTGTGAGGATCTTCAGCTATTGTTGATGGAGAAATTTCAGTCATTTGGTCCTTTTTAGACTTCCACACCACCTTTGGACTCTTGGACTGACCTTCAAAACCTTTGAAGCTTTTGGAACTTCACAGGTTTTGATGACTGAACCTTCGAAGATTCTGCAGTCATTGCAGCAGACTTCAGTGCTTCGAAAGAACTCCTTTCTTCCGAGACCAATTTTACTTCCGAAGGTATTTTCCATTTACCTTATTCTTTGATTTGGAGCTTCCAAGGAAACAGACTTTCCTTCTGAAGCTTGAGACTTCTTGAGATTCTTTGAAGTCTTTGTATTGGTCATGAGGATGGTACTTCTAGGATTGTATGGGCAATCCTTAGCAATGTGAGAAGTATTTTCACACATGACACATAACATTTTCTTCTTCAAAAGAGTCTCCTTTTGAGAGCAAGACTGGCTTTGGTCACATCCCTTCTCCACCTTCATCTTGGTAGATGCTGAGACAGTTCTTTTGGGCTGTGAACTGTTCTTAGAGTTTGATGGTCCAGGCTGTGCAGCAGTGGTACACAGCAGCTCAGTCTTCTTCTTTGCTCTGAGATGATTTGAAGATGAACCAGGACTCTTAGATGAGGAGTCTTGGTTGATGTCTTCAGTCCTTACTACTTTGAAACCTGCAGAGATAAAAACTTGTTTCTGCTTAGCATCAAAAGTAGCCTTGGTTTCTTGAGCCTTCTTTGCTTTCCTTTTGCTCTTCCTGATCAAGTTCTTTCTTTTGGACTTGGTCATCACAGATGATTTCTTCTCCTCAGAAGGATAGTGGCCCTTGGAAGAATCCTCTTCTTCACTCTTCTCAGAGGAATTCTTCACTATCACTTCTTCATCATCCTCACTTATAGGATCTATGACAGGAAGCTTATCTTCACAAGTTCCACACCTAGGATATCTTACAGACAAGATTGTGTGTGGAGGAGCTATCTCATTGATCCTAGTCCCTGTCTATTTTGATAGCACACTTTGTTATGAGGGATGAGGATATCATGTTTTTGAAGGTCTCTCTTCAAGAACACTTTTCTCTGCCTTGGCTTTGCTGATCACAAGCTCAGCCTAGCACTCAGTCAATTTAGTTATGAGATCTTGGATCTGAGTTCTAAAATCTGTTTGTTAATGTTTTAGTACTAAAATGGTTTTCTCCAAATCTTCTATTTTTAACTTGTAATCATTTTCAAACTTTCTAAAATCAGATTTTAATATGTTTAATGACTCAAGATCGGATCTCATCTCTAATTTGTAGGACCTGTATCTATTCACTTTAGCAATGCATTCAGGAGTACAGAGATGTTTCAATACCTTGGCTTCATCATGGTCAGCCATCAGTGCTTGGTTTAGAGAAGCATCTTCCACCTGAAAACTCCAGTCAAAGCCTCCTTCTACAACAGCAACAGCACATGTTGCTTAGGCTTCTCAGACTGAGGAGGTTTGTCAGTGTAGTTTGGTCTGGGTGGTGTTTGGCCCCCATTTGCTTTAGGTGCCTTACACTCCCTAGCAAAGTGACCTATAAGGTTACAGTTGTAACACTTAACTTTGCTTTTATCCAGCCCAAACTTTCCACTGGTAGCATTGTTTGGAAATCTTCTTCCTGTTCTCTTGTAGAACTTCTTGGCTCTGTGAGTGAGGAGAGCCATCTGCTGAACTATCTCCATGTATTCTAGGTCATCTGGATGAATACAGTCCAGGTCTTCAAGAGTGAAGAGATAATTCCCACAGCTTTCATCAGTAGACACAAAGGCCTGAAAAGAACTTGTCTCTGGAATGGACTTCCTTAAGTAAAGTTTTCCCTTGGTGTCTCCGGGAAGGTGATGAAAGGACCTTTTGTGAGTTGTCAGGGTAGCATATGAGATGATGTTGGGGTTCTATGCTGTCCCTTTCAACCACATGAAGGGCTGAACCCATTTGATTGTTGGAGTTGCCAGATGAACCTTGTATGTTCATCTCCATCTGGTATCCACTGAGAATCCCATATAACTCTGTCAGAGTAAGAGTTTTAAGGTTCTCAGTCCTCTTGATCACCACACAATAGTGTGTCCATTGCCTAGGAAGTGGGGACATGAACTTCCTTACAATATCTCTGTTCTCAAGAGGAACTCCTCCATCCACTAGGGTATCCACAATCTCAACATACCTGAAGTATTGTTGGGTCATGGTTTCACCTGTTTTAAAGGTGAAATTTTCAAACTGCTGCTTCAGAAGATCTTTCTTGTTCTCCTTGGCTTCAGAGGAGCCTTCATACATCAGCTTCAGTGTATCCCACAACTATTTAGCTATTTTGCACTTCTTAAAACCTCTGTATACAGAGTTTGGGAGAGCAGTCTGAAGAGCAGTCATGGCCTTCCTGTCAATCTCTACTCTTTTTCTATCTTCATCTGAGTAGTTGGCCATATCTTTAGGAATCATACCAGCACCAGTAGCAGAGGGGGTGCTGAGTATGAAAGGTCCATTTTCAACAGATTCCCACATTCTTGAGTCAAGAGACCTGATGAAGCCTTCCATCCTTATGCACAAGGTGTCAAAATCATCAAGAGTGATCAGTGGGGATTTGTTCATGGTTCCAGTCTCCATATCAGTCTTTGAGATGGAAGCCATTTGAAGAGTTTAGTTTTGTGTGTGTGAGGGATCTTAAGATGGTTAGATCTTATAACAAGAGCCTGAAAGCTCTGATACCAATTGCAGGATCGTTTAAGGGCTTGAACACAATTACAACACAACAACACAATGAGGAGATTATCTAAACTCTAATCAAACAGTAAACTGGGTTAACCAAAAGTGATACAAAGAACACAAGTAAAGCAAGAGATAGAACAGGAGATATGGTTTTCAAGGATGCAGTATATTGCTTTCTCAAGTTCTTTTACAAGTGTTACAAAGTATATTAAAGATACAAGAAACTTGAAATACTTATACTACAACCTACAGCCGGCTATACTATGAAAGCCAGCTGGATACAATTGACTAGACACTAACAAAATCAATTGTAGAATCAAAAGGCATATCTGCCTTTTGACCTTGTGACTATGACATGCCATAGCTCACATCCTTATACATTACAAAAAGGATAAAGTACATAAAGTGGAAGTTTCAGACTCAAGACCTCAATGTACATTACCAAAGCATGGACCTTTTCACCAACTCTTGTAAGTTGGTGACTTATCAGAGATGCAGCGGAAAAGGTTCTTATGCAACAGTACATCAGATAAAGCATGTGTACTAAAAGTCTTCGGAAGAAATCTGTCTTCATAGGGTGAAGCTTCAGAAGACTTTGTCTCTTGAAGCTTCGGAAGACTTCATGTTTGGCTTCGAAAGATATTGGTCTTGACTTCGAAGATTTTACACTTAGAATGTTTTCTAATGTATTGTGTAAAACTTCCGAAGCATTCTTCACTTCAGTACTTAGTGCATGTTGCTGAGACACTTTGGATGTTTTGGGTTGCATCAGACTTAAGGAATCCTTACAGGATTACTTGCTGGTAAGATTAGAAACTGTCATCTTGCTGACGAGGATTACGAGCAAGTTGATGAAACTAAGCTAGAATGCATGGATATTATGTGGGCCTTGGCTAGTGCTGTTAGAAGAGCCATGAAGTTTGTCAAAAAGACGGGGAAAATTTTGGTTGCCACTAAAGATACGACATTTGGATTTGATAAAACCAAAGTCACGTGTTTCAATTGTGGTGAAAAGGGGAACTTAAAATGTGAGTGCGTAAAGCCAAAGAAGATTGGAAATGGAAATCCTTTTCCTACATTCAACCGACAAGACAGGATAAGATTTGAGCTTCATCTTCAAGTAAAGAGTCTAAGGCTTTGGTTGCTCAAGGTGTTGAAGGACAAGACGGTCCTTCCGATTCGTTTCTAAGGGTGAATCAAACATTCTTTAGTTGATACATTGGATGATGGATCTATAAGTGAAGGAGACATCATAGCTGAGCATACACTTTCAGATATCAAAGAAGCTATGGATGTGATAAATTTAGGGAAGGCATTGATTTAAAATTTGTTAGGTTATTAGAACATAGTGATAATCTAGTAAACAATTTACAACTTTGCACTGAAGCAAATCGTGTTTTAAAACAAAATGAGTGCAGCTTCAAAGAAAAGATAGACTATTGGCGAAACAACTAAGGGAAACCAAGGTCGTTTCCTTATATCAATCAAATGACATCAAGTTCAATTTGAATTCTTTGGAGGAAACTAAAAAGGAAAAATCAGTTTTGCAAGTCAAAGTTGAATCATTAAAAAAAAATTGCACAGTTTGCCAAGTTCTTCTCACATTGTTTAGAACCTAGTGAAAGAAGGAAATGTCGGGGATGTTAGAGGATCGTGTATTGAACGAAATACAAACTGATTAACGTGTATACCAAATCAAATAGTGCGGAATCTTATTTGATTGGTGATCCAATCAGTGAGAACGCACGTAGAAACAATTATGAATTGAATCTAACATTAAGAATTGAATAGGAATCGATCTACTGCGATCTATGAACTTGGAGTATGATCTTAGAGGTCTCTGGACGGCTATGGTATGTCTGGAGTCGAAGTGTGTTTAATGCTTGCGTTTTTCCATGAATTAGGTGGTATTTATAGGTTTAGGTTTCTCATTCGGGCGACTGAACCATTAGTATGGTTCAGTCGTGTGATTGAGCCATACGGTTGATCCATTCGCACGACTGAGTGTTCAGTCATGCAACTGAGTCATTCGCATGAAGTTGTTCAGGCGTGTGGACCATTTAGGCGCATGGACACTTAGTCGCATGGCCATTGGGACACATGACCACTATTGGGGCGCATGGTCCATTCGGACGCATGAGAACTTCATCTTACTAAATGTGAATGTATTCAATGTTATTACATTATTTATACTAGTTCAAACAACCACAAACCTATATAATCAATTCAATATGCGTTAAACAACTCATTAATGGAATATTAAACATTATAATCACAACCAAACATTTACATTTCATTAAGTACCCAAGTATTACATAAGTGTATGACATTAAAGACATATTACATTAAGTTCAGAAACTTGGGACACATGTACCTACAAACTTCCCCTTGGACCTAGTTTCATCTAATGTCTTACCATCTTCATAATCTCTTCATACTTCTTGTACTTCTCTTCTCTTGTGACACCTGCGTGTATCTCAAAAGCAAAGTAGAGTCGTATCATGTTCTAGAATTGTAGAGCTTGTACAATATCTTGAGAGTCATAGAACAGTGGCCACTTGTATAATGTTTATACATCATCTGCACACAAGTTTGTGAGCCACATCGGGTCAAACACCTAATGGTTTCCATTACACCATTCTTGTTCAAGACTATGACTGCCTCTTCTATCCTTGAATCATAGTACCACCATTTGATGTGTGGAGTGAAATTCTGTGGCATCTCCTGTAGAGGGATCTTTGACATTGTTCGTGGTGGACTCCACTTCAGCACTATTTTCGGTTTTCTAGTAACGAGATCAACCTCAGACCGTCTGAGATACCTCGTTGGCTGTTGAGGTTTGAAGTTGACCCATCTGGTGTGGTACTCTCTTTTAAGAGCTGCTTCAAACCAACCAGACATCTTGCGTGGATCAGCGTATAGCAATTTCAGCTTCGCTAGCTGGTTCAGCTAAAATCGAAGAAAAGTCTTCAGGTCGTGTGGGAACCTAAAGTACTCGATCCCTTTCTCATGTTAACTGCATAAACTTTGAGATCTTCAAATATGCCCACATGATGATTTTGCCCGATACCTCATGATGTTTCTTCACTTTGTACAGCTTGGTGTAGATAGTCGACTTTGAAGCATTGCGTGGGCTCTTATCTCTTCAAAGCATGCAGCCCACTCAGACTTTCTGATATTAACTTCAGCATCCGAGGCTTGGGTCTATCTTCAGTTTTGTCAGACCCTTTTTCCATTCTATCCAGAGTTTAAAAAGTCCTAGATTAGGAACGACATTACCTTCAATGTTAGTGTACTCTGGATAATGTTGGTCCGTGACATCTTCTATCTCGATCTCATCAACATCGTTGAGCTCATCGTCACTTTCTACTTGGACTGTTGGAGCATCCTTGACAATCTCATCAGGATTTAGCTTGAACATTTCAGCAATTTGCTCGTCAGTGAGATTGTGAATGATGTCTCCTTCTTTAGGAGTGTACATCACCAATCTCCTAACTATTCCCCGCAGATCAAGAATCATAGTGAGCTGAGTCTTGATCTGTTTGAGGGGAGCAACGTTATGTTCATCCCTCTGAAAATTTGGATCTGCTTGATTTAGACATGTAACACAACAGTCATTAGTTAATAATCAAGACAAAAATATCAACATTAAATATAAGCATTCATTACATTAATATGATACAAGATTCAAATACATATGATTTAAATAACAAAAACAACTAAGTATTACTCTTGTCTTGGATCATATGCTCCTCTGTTGACAAGGCGGATATGGAGGCACTTTGGCCTTGAGTCCATTTGCTCCTCCTTTCACCTATAGATGTGGCACCCGCAGCAGATGCATCCTCATCATCATCATCATCATCCACATCATCATCAACATTAGTATCATCACCTTGGTCATCACCTTGGTCATCACCATCAGCATCATCATCATCATCATCATCATCACTGTCATCATCATTATTGTCTCCATCTCCTTCCTTGATCATTAAGGGCTCATCCTTTGATCCCTTGAGCTGCAAGATAATGGTCTTGTTTGTCTCCTCCAACTTCTCCATCCGTTTTGCTGATTGGGCATGGTGCTCTCGGAGTTGGGACATCTCTACGCTCTATGCAGCCATCTGCTGGGCCTGCTGCTCTATCTGCTGTGCCTGCTGAGATATCTGCATAGCTTAGGCAGCAGTAAGGTCTACTAGTTTTCGAATCTGGACAGATTCTCGTCATCAGCAGCCAACAGCTTCAGCACCATACGGTTAAGTGCGAGAGCTGTTCCTCTATCCAACTAGGAGGTACAGAGGATCCAGATGGGTAGGAAGGGTATGACGATGGTCCGTCATGGTGGCTAGTGGTAGAGGTGGTGGTAGTGGTGAAGTTTTGGGGTGGTATAGATGAAGGTGGTGGTGGAGTGGGTGTGGTAGATAGGATAGCAGTAGTGGTGGTAGTAGGTGGATGAGTGGATGTAGGTGGAGTGATGGTAGTAGGTGGAGTGATGGTAGTTGGTGGAGTGGTGGTAGTAGGTGGAGTGGTGGAAGTGGTGGTAGTAGGTGGAGTGGTGGAAGTGGTGGTAGTAGTGGTGCTGGTTATGAAGATCGTCCTCCTCTTCTTCTTCTTCAATCGATGGGATTGAGCCATCCTTTTCTTCCTCGATCCTCTCGAGGTGGATGCTCCCCCTGGAACACTGCTTGGCTGATCGGGAGCATAAGTAGGATCAGTATCAGCCTCTCCCGACCCGCCAGGGCGTTCACCAACCGCCCGGAGCCCTCGCTCGGTGGCAACAACCATGCTGCCCACCGTTTGACTCAGAGGCTCCTCGTCCGACTCCTCCTCCTCATAAGGCAGGAAATCTGATGGAACCCTGTAGCATCTGTCTCCCCTTGGGTGGGTGCCGGAGATGCTATATCAGCAGTGGGGACCCTCGGTTGAGTGAGCCCAACATCTCCACCATCACAGCTGTCATCGTCGTCGGAATCATCGTCCGGGAGCACCAGTTGCTCAACATCAGAATCACTGTTCGCGTGGTGCCATTTACGCCTTGCCGGCGTCATGTAATCTTCCCGGGCCTGATGCCCGAACAATCTCCTCACAGGGGGCTTAACCCGCTTCCCCCCTATAAACATTCATATGTCCCAGTGTGGTGTCGTCCATCACCTCATGAACTACAGCCTCCTTCTTTTCCTTAGGCAGAGACGGTAGTTTCTGATCGATAATCATCTGGATGAATCGAGGGTACATGCAGAACCCCTCCTTCCCTTTCTGCTCAATGTTCTCTACCAGATTGGCGAAGATCATCTTGGGGAAGCTGAACGGGTGGTTAAGCACCAACGCTGCATATGCGTTCTGAATCTGATTTGAGAGCTCGTCGAACCCTCCCTTCCGAGACGCTATACACTTCAGCAACACATGGGCGAGGTACTTGGATTGGAGGCACATGTTGCTGTTGTTGAGCATCCCTGCGTTGATGTCCCCAGAGTACTTAGCTCGCATGAAACATCCTCAAACAGTAAGGGGGTGTAATCGGGTGGGACAGTCAGCATCATCCCCAAACTCAAGAACTGCCCGAAGATCATCCTCAGTGATCTCAATCGCCTCTCCAAATATCAAGCTCGTGATGCAATGGGGCTTTGAGGATATGTCAAGATGGCATGGAAGATCCTCGATCTTCGTAGAAAGGTAATAATGCCAGAGAAGTCTGAAGCATTCCTCGAGGTCAGATCTAGATGAGCACAAATATTGTGCTTAGTGCTCATTGGCCAACGACTCATCATTTGTGACACAACACAAATAAACATTAGTGTAAGTCAATGTGTAACAAGTTGAGTCATTTAACTAGACCTCTTCTATTCTGTCATGCAAATGAGCTGTGTGACTGAGAATTGGTTATGCGATTGGGCTCTTTCGTACGATTGAGCATGCGACTGGGGTCAGTCATATGCTATTCCATGCGATTGAACCAGTTGTGCGATTGAGCTCATTTGCATGGGGCAGTCATGCGATTTAGCCATACGCTCATCTCAGTCGTGCTATAGAGGTTCATCGGGTTGCCCATTCGCATGACAGACTGCTATACATTCAAATTTCAATTTTGAGCAAAATTCGATGTTAGACTTCGTAGTTTGGCTCATTAGACTCGCATATGTCCGATATAGCACCCAACAACCTTTAATTTTACACTGTACTTAGTATAATTAGTTTCCTAGACAAACTAAGTTTTGGTTCTTGTTTGGGCTCAAATCGGTCATGTTAAGGTCTGAATCAAAGGATAGATGAGTGAATCACACTGCATATTACCTGAATTTCAACTGGAAATTATTAGAGTGCAATAAACAAGGTTCAAGGACAATCAAATGAAAATTTGGCAGAGTATAGGTAAGTCATGCGATTTGGGGGCGATTTGGGAGTGATGATTGACTGCGACCGACTCCCCCTCTATTTATACTAGGGTTTACTTCAGTCGTACGACTGAGCCCAGTCGCATATTTTATCGGGTGACTGAATATCTGTCATGCGATTGGCATAGTCGGTCACCTTCAGTCGTGCGACTGGAGATCAGTCGTGCGACTGGAGATCAGTCGTGCGACTGTGTTATTCGGTCACTCTCATCCATGCGATTTGGTTCATTTTGTGATTCAATCGTGTGATTTTATTCATGCTTATTGTCCAATCGCATGTATGACCCATATGTGTGGGTTAATCATGAGATGGGCTCATTCGTATCCTCCAATCGTACAAATGGTTCATACTCATGGTCCAGTCGTGCAATTGGATCATACTCATGGTTTTGACTTTATGACCATTTTGCACCTAATTCCTTTTAACTTTTTATTAGATGTTTTAAGCACTCAATCATCTCAGATATGATCATTTTAATCTTGAAAACTTTTGATCACCTCAAACGTGACCCATTTTCATTTGAAATCCCATGTGGTCACCTCAGACGTGACCTTTTTTGAGTGATTAAATCCCCTATTGAATTCCATGGCATAGTCCGATCTTTAACAAACTAAATTGACAAATTGGAATAAAAATAAAAGACTTAAACGGAAATACAAAACTAAACTTTGTTTTGACTTTTTGTGTGAGGTGTAAATCCTAAGATAGAAATCTAATGGATTCGGTTCCGGAATAGGTAGCTTCAATTATTTTTGACCATAACTGGACCAATTCAAATTGGAATCATACAGGCAAGCCAAATCATTTGGGACATGCTATCAACACCTTATAATGCTCAGTTCTTGTTTTTCATCTAGAGTTGTTAGCAAGTTTAGGAAATCATACTAGTACTATTAGATCCCACCTTGATTTGGACTTTCAAGAATTGCAACCACGATGATTGTCAGTATACTGGTCCTCTTAAATCCATACACAGACTTTTGACACAGATTGGTGATAGCTTAAGGTTTGATTATTTCAACAAGCATTTGTGGATCCCACACTTATATGGTAATCAACATTCCTCAAGATATTTTTGAGCGGTCTCAGGGTAATTTTCAAGAAGACACTATTCTTAGAACTTCCAGAGAGAAGCCAAGCCTCAGGTTAGTGCCACCGCACAGCAGAGAGGCGACAAACAACAAAGAAGTCTACAATATATAGGTTATGCTTATCCTCAGGTCAGTGCCACCGCACAGCAGAGAGGCACATAACCTATCTTCTTGTTTGAGCATTTTTAATCCTTTTGCACAGATCTCACCAACAACTAAAGTTATTAGTTTGATTTCTTTTGCTCATATTTTGGTCTTACACTCACATTTGTGATGTTTAATCTGCTCGTCACCCCTTATTGGAATTTGTTGATTGTGTTAACCAGGGATAAGATGTTAACCCACAGCTTGTTGAATAACTTATTTTGTTCATGATATCACCAATAACGTCTAATCGTCTATTGTGTTGAATCTACCGACATATCATCTGTGGTCTAACAACCTCTAGGTCTACTTTCTTTGTGTTACCTTAGTAGTAGCTAGTTTTACTATCATCTTTCCTTTTATATTGCTCAGACTACACAGACTTATACTTTGAACTTCACATCATATTTTATTTAATCTTTTAAAGTCACAAGTGATTTGTACCTGTGTACTATCATTTTCCAAAGTCATTGAATTGGTATCACAGATACGATCTCCTTTCTATCAGCCAGCCTTTCCTTCTCCCTTGTTTTTTGTTAATATTAGTAACTGACCTATTCTCCGCCTAAAATTCTAAACCGTAACCGATTTACGCTTTTTAGGATTTATATAGGCGACCAAATAACATTAATGTAATTAAACTGATTAAACAAATAAATACAGATAATAAATAATTAAAAAAAAGACAAGACTCATCGAACTACACATGATCATCATCGGGAATTACATCACTTTTCTTTTTAATGCCGTTGAGCTCTAATAGATATAGAAAACATGGTTTGTCAAACGTCTATCATCCCCTTGACAATGTTATTGGAGATGTCCGATCAGGAGTACAAACCCGAAATCAGCTATACTCAGCTGATTACGCCTCAGTTATGGAGAAAGGTTACATTCATGACGGTGCTTATCGATGTTTTATTTCGCAGGTTGAGCCAAAATATGTCAGTGAAGCACTAAATGATGAGGCGTGGGTGAGTGCCATGCAAGAAGAACTTCTGCAGTTTAAGAAGTTAGGTGTATGGACTCTGGTTGATAGACCTAAAGGTGCTAAAGTCATTGGCACCAAATGGGTACTAAAATGCAAGAAGGAAGACCAAGGAGTCATTATCAGGAACAAAGCTCGACTGGTGGTTCAAGGTTTTCGCCAAGTCGAGGGGATTGACTATAATGAGGTGTTTGCACCCGTGGCAAGAATGGAAGCTATTCGTATCTTCCTTGCCTATGCATCGTACATGAAGATTAAAGTCTACCAATTAGATGTGAAGACTGCATTCCTTCATGGGGAAATCAGGGAAACAGTCTATGTAAGTCAACCCGAGGGATTTGAAGACCCTTATCATCGGGATAGAGTTTACAAACTCGACAAAGCTTTATATGGGCTTCATCAAGCTCCTCGAGCTTGGTATGAGAAACTCTCGACTCATCTTGTGAAACACGGCTTTCACAGGGGAGTCATTGACTGTACACTGTTTATTAAAGAAAAGGATGGCGACCTACTGCTTGTGAAGATATATGTTGATGACATAATCTTTGGGTCAAAGAACGAAGAGCTATGCAAAGAGTTTGAAGCAGTGATGAGGAAAGAGTTTGAGATGAGTGCTATAGGGGAGATGAAGTTCTTTCTCGGGTTACAGGTGGATCAAACACCTAATGGGATCTTTCTACATCAGACCAAGTATGTAGGAGACATTCTCAGTCGCTTGACATGGAGAATGCTTCTGCTGCTGGGACTCCACTTGCTACGAATCATGATATAGCACCTGATGAGAATGGAGATCTTGTAGATGCCACTATGTACCGAAGAATGATTGGATCCCTCATGTATCTCACTGCCTCAAGACCTGATATCATGTATGCCGCATGTTTATGTTCCAGATATCAGGCTAAACCTAAGGTCAATCATCTGATCGGGGTCAAAAGGATTTTTCGCTATCTAAAGGGTACACCCACACTGGGGTTGTGGTATCCTCATGATGATGATTTTGAGCTCACGGCGTATAGTGACTCGGACTATGGAGGCTGTAAAATGAACTACAAGCCTACATCAGCGGGGTGTTAATTCTTTGGGAGAAGATTAGTTACATGGCAGTGTAAGAAGCAGACATCGGTTGCATTGTCAACCTGTGAAGCCGAATATGTTGCTGCTGCAAGTTGCTATTCACAAATCATTTGGATTCAACAGCAAATGCGGGATTACGGTTTAAAATTCTCATCTACTCCTATTTTTGTTGATAACTCTGCTGCAATTGCGGTAACCAAAAATCTGGTTCAACATCCCAAGACCAAACACATCGGTATTAAATACCACTTCATAAGAGACTGTTTTGAAAAGAACTTAGTTGATGTGGTTAAAATTAATACTGATTTTCAATGTGCGGACCTCTATACTAAAGCCTTTGATAAACCACGTTTTCAATATTTGCTGGAGGTCAACGGCGTTAAAAAGAAAAGTGAGGTAATTCCTGATGAGAATAATGTGTAGTCCGATGTAGTTTCGTTAACGTTTATTTTATTTTATGTTATCTGTTTTTTTTTTCTTTTTGTCTGTTATATTTAAACTCATGTTATTTTTCTGTTTATTAAAATCCAAAAATAATTAAATCCGAAATGATTTTAGTATTTTAGGGGGAGAATATGTCAGCAAGTTAACATTAAAAAAAATGAGGGAGAAGGGGTAACTAGCTGAAATAAGGTAGATTGTGTCTGTGATACCGATTCAATACTTTTGGAAAATGATAGTACACAGGAACAAATCAAGAGGGATTTTAAAAAAATTAAGTTTTGAAAAGATGCAAAAGTTCAAAGTATAAATCTATGTAGTCTAAGCAATATAAAAAGGGAAGATGATAGAAAACTGGCAACTCCTAAGGTGACATAAAGAAAGTAGACTTAGAGGCTGCTAGACCACAAATGATATGTTGGTAGATTCAACACGATAGACAATTAGACCTGATTGGTGATCTCAAGATCAAACTAAGTTGTTCAACTGACTGTGGGCTTCCATCTTATCACTGGTTAACACAATCAAATATATTCCAATAAGGGGTAATGAGCATTTAAATGCAACAAAAGTGTGCGGATGACCATAATTAGAGCAAAGCAAGAAAAAATGAAAGATATATGCAATAAAGCTAATGACGTATGTTGTTGGTGCATATTGTGTCAAATAAAATAAGCTGCTCTAACAAGGAGATAGGTTGTGTGCCTCTCTGCTGTGCGATGGCACTGACCTGAGGATAAGCATAACCTAGATATTCTAGAATTCATTGTTGTTTGCCGCCTCTCTGCTGTGCGATGGCACTGACCTGAGGACAGGCTTCTCTTTGAAAGCTCTAAGAATAGTCTCTTCTTGTAATAATACCCGTAGACCGCTCAAAAACCTCTGAGGAATGTTGTTTACCATATAAGTGTGGGATCCACAAATATTAGCTGAAATAATTAAACCTAAATCAGTCACCAGTCTACGTCAAAAGTCTGTGTATGGATTTAAGTGGACAAACATACTGACAATCTTAATGGCTACATTCTCAAGAGTTCAAATCAATGTGAAAATCTAAGAGTTTCAGTATGATTTCCTTAAGTTGCTAACGACTCTGGATGAACTCCGAGAATTTAAGCATCAAAAAGTTTTAATAACAAGTCCCAAATGATTTGATGTTCCTGTATGATTCCAAAATTGAATTGGTCCAGATATGATCAATCTGAGTTGAAGCTGTCTACTACCTAACCAAATCCCTTAGATTTCCATCTTAGGGTTTTATCTCTCACAAAAAGTCCAAAAATAAACTTTATTGGTGTAGTTAGTTTAAGTTTTTATGTTAATTGTTTAATTTGTGCATCTGTCGGACTACATCAGGGAAATCAGAAGGGAATTAACTTACCTAAAAGGGTCATGTCTGAGATGGCCACATGGTTTTCAAATTTTAAAAGGTCACATCTGAAATGACTGAATTGGTTAAGAGTTTATAATGTCTATTTCATAAGGTTAAAATGTTAAAAAAATGGCAGAAAATCTACCAAGTGTGACCCATTCACACGATTGGACCATGAATATGGACCAACTATGCGAATGGCTTCCAATCGGCCGAATGGACATGAAAATGATCCATTCGACCGAATAGAAGGGGGATAATGAAACAGTAGACCGACTAAGGCTCAGTCGGTCAACTAAAGAGGCGAATGAAGGAGAACGAATGAGTCAGTCGACCGACTGAGACTCAGTCGGACGACTGAAAGCGACCGACTGAAAGCGACCGACTGGACCAATCGCACGACTGAACCTCAGTCGCCCGAATGAACTGAACGAATGAGGCCAGTCGGCCGATTGAAATTAGGGTCAGTATTTAAAGGGCCTCAGTCGATCGCGTCTCATTCATCACTCCCAATCGCACCCCTAATCGCTCTCTTTACCGTTACTCTGCCAAAATTTCTAGAGACAGTTGTTCACATTGCAATTCATCTTCTGACTTTCGATTGACAAGAATCAAGGTACATTGCAGTTCAATCTTGTAGAATTCAGAAGATTTTAAGTCCAAATTGGGTTATTCGAATGAAAACTTTGATCGGACTGAAAAATGCCCTAATAACCTACATAAACTAAGCTAAACGTTAAAATTAAGTTTACTAGGTCATTAGTGACGAGATGGCGAGTCCAATGAACTAGATATAGAGGTTTAAAACAAAAAAATTGGTGAAACTGAAAATGTGAATCGCACAGTTGGTCTTCATGCGAATGGACAGCCAGATGAACTTCAGTCGCACGACTGAAGGGCTCAAACTGCCAATACGCATGGCTGAACCATGCGTATGAAGTTTAGTCGCATGACTGAGGTAACCGCATGAAGGTATATGCGTAGGAGCCCAATCGCACACACTGAGATACGTATGGGGTCAATCACACGACTGAACCCCATTCAGACCATTCAATCGTACGACTGAACCCCTTTCGCACGGTTCAATCGCACTGTTGAACTCAGTCGCACAACTTCAATCGCATGACAGAAAGATGTTCTTCAATCTTAATGAGTTCATGACTTTCTTAGTAAATGGTACTAATGTTTACTATCTTTGTGTAACAGATGGCGAGTAGATGGACTATGAGCACAAAGCATAATATATGTGCCCATCTGGACTTAACATCCAGAAATGCTGCAGAATTCTCTGGCATGATCAAGTTTCTATTGAGATCACGGATTGCGCATGCCATCTCTACCCCTTGCACCCCATACCGATCCATTCAACAAGCCTTCTGGGAAGGCGCTACAGTTGATAGATCATCGGAACCTCACTGAATAAGAAGCTCCATATTTGGTGAGGATATCACAGTTTTTGAGGAAGACTTAAGGATTGTACTTCAATTGGGGGATGACGGTGACTGCCCAACCCGTCTACACCCCCTCACTGTCAGACGATGTTTTCTCAGAGCCAAATACTCTGGGGACATCAATTCAGGGGTACTCAACAAGAGTAACCTCTGTCCTCAGTTTAAGTACCTTGCACACGTGCTGCTCAAGTGCATGGCTTCAAAAAAAGGTGGGTTTGATGAGCTGTCGGATCAGATGCAAAACGCATACGCTGCGTTGGTGCTGAACCATTCGTTCAGCTTCTCTAAGATGATCTTCACCTATCTGGTGGAGAACATCGAGGGGAAAGGAAAGGAAGCCTTCTGTATGTACCCATGGTTTATGCAAATGATAATAGATCAGAAGCTTCCTTCCCTGCCAAAAGAACAGGAGGATTCGGTGGTACTGGAGGTAATAGATGACACCACCCTGGGAAGGATGAAAGTATACCGGGGAAAGCCAGTGAAGCCTCCGGTCAGGAGGTTGTTCGGTCATCTTGCCACAGAGGCTTATGTTGCACCGGAAAAGAGAAAGTGGCGTCACGAGGACAGTGACTCTGAGGTGGAACAGATAGCCCTACCCACTCTTGACTCAGATGAGGATGATAGTGGGGATGATGCTATTCCACCCAGAGGCACTATGTCTGATTATGTTCCCTCTGTGTCTGTCTCATCTGCTGAAGTAACTGAGTCAGCGGGATTTCATCAAGATTTTGTTCTTAACAAGGAGGATGAGGATGAATCTGATGAGGAGCCACTGACCCAAACTATGGGAAGGAAAGTTGTTCCCATAGAACATGGGTTAAGGGTTGTTGGTGAACAACCGAGAGGCTCCGGAGATACAGAAACTGACCCAACTTATGCTCCGGGGTCCTCAGGCAGGATTGTAAGGGGAGCATCCACCTCGAAGGGAACGAGGAGAAAACGGATGGCTCAACCCCATGGCCAGAAAAAGAAGAAGCGTAGGGTAACCTTTATCACCACCACATCCACCACGTCCAGCACTACCACCTCTTTAGACACACCATCCACCACCATACCTTTCCCCACAGCAACCGCAGACACCACCAGACCGACCACCACAAGACAGATCCCAGCCACCACTACATCATTCACCCCACACTCACCACCACTATCATCCCGACCTGAACCGATATTCACCACTACCACCACCACCACTAGCCACCAAACCGAGCCCTCAGCCTATCCTCACACACCTATAGATCCCCTCTACCTCCAATCGGGGTAGTGGAATAGTTGTCGGCTTTAAACAGAATGGTGTTGCGATTGCTGGCGGCTGATGAAGAAAAGACAACTCAGATCCGCCAACTTACGGACCTGACTGCTGCACAATCGCATAAAATTGCAGAGCAGGATCGAGTAATTGAGGAGCAGGCCCAGCAATTGGCTGCTCAGAGCACTCAGATGGACCAACTCCGAGCTCAAAGTGTCACAACAAGTAAGCAAATAGATGAGTTGGAAAAAGCTAAGAGGACCATTTTGCTAAAATTGAAAGGATCAAAGCAGGAACCTTTAAAGATAAGAGATGGGGACGGAAATGATGATGATAATGAAGATGATGAAGACGATGATGATAATGAGAGTGATACTGTTGACGAGAAAACCGAAGAATGGTATGAAGATGAAGACACTGAAGAAGGTGAAGCAGCTGAATCTGTCTCAGCGCCAGGGCAAGAGAAGAGAACAAAGAACAGACAAGATCAGTCAGCTTCTGCTTCTGCACCTTCACGTGAAGAGTCTAGCATTCAGGATAAAAGTAAATAGTAGATGTTTATGTATTTATTTACTTTTGTAATCTGTATTGAAAAACCATGTACTAAATGTTTATATTAAGTTAATGCATTTTGTTTGATAAATTACTAATGATTTGAGTGTGAAATGTGTAAATCAAACAGATCCAACGTACAACAGAGATGAGTTTGATATTGCTCCCCTTTAACAGGTCAAGTCTCAACTCACAATGATTCTTGATCTGCAAGGGATTGTCAGAAGGTCAGTGAGTTATACCCCTGAAGAAGGTGAAATAATTCACGACCTATCTAACGAGCAACTGGCAGAGATGTTCAGACTCAATCCTGATGAAATTGTCAAGGATGCTCCAACAGTTGATTCAACCAGTGACGACGAACTAAATGACGTTGATGAAGTTAAGGTTGAAGATATTTCTGCAGAAGAGTACCCGCAGTACGCTGACAACGAGGGTAATGTGGTCCCCAATCTGGGTGAGTCCCTAGTCAGTGATATGTTTGAGGTACTAGACAAGATGGAGCAGGAAACAGGAAAGACCGAAGGAACCGCCCAAGCCTCAAATGATGACATAGACATTCGAAAGGCTGAGTGGGCTGAATGTTTTAAAGAAGTTAGAGCCCAATATGCTGCACCGAAGAGGGATGCCTACACCAAGTTCTACAGCGTCAAGAAACATCTTACGGTGTCAGGCAGGATTATAGCATGGGCATATTTTGATGATCTTAACGTTTATGCCGTTAAGAGGGAGAAGGGCATAGAGTACTTTAGATTTCCACATGATCTAAAGACTCTACCAGGTTTTGAACTCAACCAGCTGGCCAAATTGAAGCTGTGTATGCTGACCCGAGAAAGATGTCAGGCTGGTTTGAGGTTGCCCTAAAGAAAGAGTACCACACCAGGTGGATTAACTTCAGACCTCAACAACCTACAAGGTATATTAGAAGGTCTGAGATGAATGCCATTACTGGAAAACCAAAGATTGTGTTGAAGTGGAATCCTCCACGCACAATGTCAAGAATTCCACTTAGGGAAATGACAATGGATTTCACACCACAGTTTAAGTGGTGGTACTATGATTGGAGAACTGCTGAAGCTGTCATAGTTCTGGATAAAGAGGGCCAAATGGATACCATCAGGGTATTCGACCCAATGTGGCTAACCAACTTGACTGCTAATGATGTCTATACATTATACAAGTGGCCACTGTTCTATGACACACAAGACATTGTACAAGCCCTCCAGTTCCAAAACGTTATACGACTTTGCTTCGCGTTTGATATTCACGCAGGAGTCACACAAGAGGACAAGTACAAGAAATATGGGGAGGTAATGAAGAAAACAAGACATTAGAGAGATCTAGGTCCAAGGGGGAGTTTGTTGATACATGTATGTCCCTAGATCATGATATGTGATGTAATAGTTCTTGTTTGGTATGATTAATGAAATGATATTGATAGTCTGTTAGTTATAATGTTTAATAGTTCATTAATGTGTCGTGACTGAATTGATTGGGTTTATGATTCTTCGTGTGTTCTCACTGATTGGATCGCCAATCAAATAGGATTCCACACTATTTGATCTGGTTTACACGTTAATCTATAGGTATTTCGTTCAAATACTAGGTCCTAACACATAGTCTCCCCAGACCCTCCTGGGCGCTCACCAGCTGCCCTAATCCCTCGTTCGGTGGCAACCACCTTGCTACCCACTGTTCGAGTCAACGGTTCTTCATCCGACTCCTCCTCCTTATCAGGTTGGAAGTCCTGATGGAACCCTGCCCACTCTGTTCCACCTTAGGTGGATGCTAGAGATGCTATATCAGTAGTGGGGGCCCTCAATTGAGTGGGCCCTGCATCTCCATCATCATCGCTGTCATCGTCGTCGGAGTCATCTTTAGGGAGCTCAAGTTGCTCGACATCCGAATCACTGTCTGCGTGACGCCATTTATGCCTCCCTGGTGCCACGTAATCAACCTTGGCCAGATGGCCAGTGAGTCTCTTCACCAGGGGTTTGACCTACTTTCCCCGGTAGACCTTCATACGACCCAGTGTCGTATCATCCATGATCTCCAACGACACAGCGTCGTGGCTCTCCTTGGGCAGTGTGGGCAGCTTCTCATCAAAAATCATCTGAAGAAACCTAGGGTACATGTAGAAACCCTCTTTGCCCTTCGCCTCTAGATTCTCTATCAAGTAAGAGAATATCATGCTTGAGAAGCTGAAAGGGTGGTTCAATACCATTGCCACGTAGGCATTTTGAATCTAGTCTGAAAGATCATCAAACCCACCCCTTCACGAAGCCAAGCACTTGAGGATGACATGTGCCAAGTACTTGTACTGGGGACACAGGTTTCTCTTGTTGAGCACACCTGCATTAATATCCCCAGCGTACTTCATCCTCAAGAAGCACCCTCTCACAGTCAGCGGGTGAAGTCTGGTAGGGTGTTCTACATCATCACCCAACCCAAGTACACACCGAATATCCTCAGCAGTGACCTTAATATCCATCCCAAAAATAGAACTCCTGATGTTGTATGACTTGTGAGAGCGGTCAACCGATGCCCCCTCCCAGAAGGCCTGCTGAATAGACCTGTAGGGAGTGCATGGTGTGGAGAAAGCCTTGTAGATCCTGGATCGCTTAAGGAATGTGATAATTCCCGCAAACTCGGCACCGTTCCGAGTAGTGGCATCTAGGTGAGCACATATGTTGTGCTTTGGGTTGATGGACCACCTGTTAGCCATCAATCTATAACACAAGACACGTACACATTAGAGAACCACACAACACAAATCAGTTCTAATTAACTTGGTTGAATTCAGTCTGGTTCAATCATGCGATTGAACCATATGATTGTATTCAGTCGGTTGATCTCGCATGCGACTGGATTCAGTCAGGTGACTGAGCAGGCGACTGAGTTCAGTCGGTTGATTGAGCCGGCGATTGGTTCAGTCATCTGACTTAGCTCATTCGCATTATCCATTCGGCCGATTGAGCCATTCAACCAGCTCAATCGTGTGATTGGAGATCATCCTGGTGTCCAGTCGCATGTCCCACTATTCGGTCGACTGAGATTCGAATTTGAACTAAATCTTGAAATTAGATGTCGTGTAATGATTTTTTAGACTCGCAATCATTATACTAATAGCCTAATAACCTTTACTTCAACATTTTATTGGTTTAGTTAGGTTATTAGTCCATTTACAGTCTCGGGTCTAGTTAGGGCAATTTTCTTGATTTTGGAGTCTAATCGACGGAGTTTTTGGCATGGTCACACCACATTTTACCAGTATATGCACCAACGAACGCCAGAATATTAAAATATGTAATCAATTTGGGTTAGAGGAAATTTTGGCAGAGTAACGGTAGTGTGTGCGATATGAGGGTGATTGGGGGTGATGAGTTGAATGCTATCGACTATGGCCATATTTATACTGAATCTGATTTCAATCGTGTGACTTGACCCATTCCCTCTGTCCATTCGGGCGATTGGACCTCAGTTGTGCGATTGGTTCAGTCGATCACATTCAGTCGGCCGACTGGGGTTCAGTCGGGCGACTGACTCATTCGCATAGCTCTATTCGGTCGACTAGCTAAATCTGATAAGCCATTCAGGTGAATGGTTCATACTCATGTGCCATTCGACTGTCTAGTGCATGAGTATGGTCCATTCGTAAGGTTGGTCCATACACATGGTCTACTCGTGCGATTGGATCATACTCATGATTTTGACTTTATGACCATTCCACACTTAATCCCTTTTTAACTTTTGATTAAACACTATGAGCATTTGATCATCTCAGACATGATCATCTTAACTTGGAAAACTTTTGATCACCTCAGACATGATCCTTTTAAACAATTTGTCCCCTTAGACGTGACTGATTTTAATTTGAAAACATGTGTGGTCACCTCAGACGTGACCCTTTTAGGTGATTACAACCCCTATTGAATTCCATGACATAGTCCGATATCTAACAAACTGAATTGACAATATTTAAACAAACGAAAAGACCTACACTGAAATACAAAACTAAAACTTGTTTTTGACATTTTGTGTGAGGTGTAAATCCTAAGATAGAAATCTAATGGATTCGGTTCCGGAAAAGGCAGTTTCAATTCATTTTGACCATAAATGGACCAATTCAATTTGGAATCATACAGGCAAGTCAAATCATTTGGGACACTTTCTCAACACCTTTTGATGCTTAATCTTGTTTATCATCTAGAGTCATTAGCAATTTAGGAAATCATACTAGTACTATTAGATCACCATATTGATTTGGACTTTCAAGAATTGTAGCCACGATGATTGTCAGTATACTGGTCCTCTGAAATCCATACACAGACTTTTGACACATATTAGTGATAGTTTAAGGTTTGATTATTTCAACAAGCATTTGTGTATCCCACGCTAATATGGTTATCAATATTCCTCAGGAGATTTTTGAGCGGTCTCAGGGTAGTTTTCAAGAAGAAACTATTGTTAGAGCTTTCAGAGAGAAGCCAAGCCTCAGTTCAGTGCCATCACATAGCAGAGAGGCGACAACCAACAATGAATTCTAGAATATATAGGTTATGCTTATCCTCAGGTCAGTGCCACTGCACAGCAGAGAGGCACATAACCTATCTTCTTGTTTGAGCATTTTTAATCCTTTTGCACAGATCTCACCAACAACAGAAGTTATTAGTTTGATTTCTTTTGCTCATATTTTGGTCTTACACTCACATTTGTGATGTTTATTCTGCTCGTCACCCCTTATTGGAATTTTGTTGATTGTGTTAACTAGTGATAAGATGTTAGCCCACAGCTTGTAGAACAACTTAGTTTGTTCTTGAGATCACCACAAGATCTAATCATCTATTGTGTTGAATCTACCGACATATCATCTGTGGTCTAATAACCTCAAGGTCTACTTTCTTTGTGTTACCTTAGTAGTAGCTAGTTTTACTATCATTTTTCCTTTTATATTGCTCAGACTACCCAGACTTATACTTTGAACATTGCATCTAATTTTAATTAAACTTTTAAAATCCCAAGTGGTTTGTTCTTGTGTACTATCATTATCCAAAGTAGTTGAATCGGTATCACAGATACGATCTAGTTTCTATCAGCTAGCCTCTCCTCCTCCTACGTTTTTTTACCTATTCTCCCCCTAAAATTCTAAAACCATAACCGATTTACGCTTTTTAGGATTTTAATAGGCGACAAAATATCACCAATTTAATTAAGCTACTTAAAGTTAAACAAATAAATAAAGAAAATAAAAACTAAAAGAAAATGGGCTATACGCATCGGACTACACATGGTCCTCTTCAGGAATTACATCACTTTTCTTTTTAACACCGTGACCTCTAATAAATATAAAAACGTGGTTTTTCAAAAGCCTTTGTATAGAGGTCTGCGCGTTGAAAATCAGTATTTATTTTAATCACATCAATTAGGTTCTTTTCAAAGCAATCATTTATAAAGTGATATTTTATGCCGATGTGTTTGGTCTTAGAATGTTGGATCAGATTTTTAGTTGCTGTTAAATCCATATGATTTGTGAACAGCAACTTGTAGTAGCAATGTATTCGGCTTCACAGGTTGACAAAGCAACCGAGGTCTGCTTCTTACACTGCCAGGTCACTAATCTCCTCCCAAAGAATTGACATCCCGCTGATGTAGCCTTGTAGTTCATCTTGCAGCCACTGTAATCCAAGTCATTATACGTTGTAAGCTCAAAGTCATCATCATGAGGATACCACAACCCAAGTGTTAGCGTACCCTTCAGATAATGAAAGATCCTTTTGACCCCTATCAGATGGTTAATTTTTGGCTTTGCCTGATATCTGGAACATAAACATGTCGCATACATGATATCAAGTCTTGAGGTAGTGAGGTAGATGAACATGTCGCATACATGATTACTGAAATTCTCGGTCTTCAGTTTTGCTGCATTAGCTTCAAGTACAATGTATTGGTTACTAGACGAGCCTGAAGTTTTTGACCCTGAAGTAGAGGCTTGAGAAGGACTAGACAAGCTTGATACAAAAGCTGTCTGAAGAGGTGCTCCAGATGTTTTGGCTTGAGGAGTCGCATTGTACAACGCTGATTCTGATCATAGGAAGACTTTTGTACTCTATACTTCATCCTCAGCTCTTCCTCTCTTAGCTTTAGAATGAAGTCATTGATATCTAACTTCGTTAGCATACCATTCTATCCGAGATTTGAGACAAATAAAACCCATTTCTCTGGCATCCCATCTGCAAAGTTATACACTTTGTCCTCCATTGACGTCGATACTCCATGAGTGTGCATCTCACTCATCAAGTGGTAGAACCTATTGATTACATCATCCACGCTTTCTTTTCCCATCGAGGAGAAGTTGTCAAACTTTTTCTTTAAAGCCTTAGCCTTTATGGCCTTCAATTATGCATTTCCGTCATACCTTTTCTCCAATGCATTCCATAGTTTCTTTGCTTGTGTATACTCTGAGAATTGATGGAAAATATCCTTCGGAATTGACTGTGTAAGCAAAGCATAAACTTTCTTTTCAGGATTGTATTTGACCTTTTGTCCATCAGTCATGCCACCCAGTGTAAGTTTGACACCATCAGCTACTACTGGTATGCTATACCCCGTCTCTATAGATTCCCACAGATTGGGATCTACTCCATTAAGTAGATCTCGAAACATTGCTTCCATTGTGGGTATTCATCAAATGTGATTAGCTTTGGGGGTTTATTATGATTCCCCACTTCATTCTCCAATAGCAGTAAGTTTTGAATATGTGAGTCTCTCCCTGCTGTGAATGTTGAGTATTGGTCCTCCATTGCTATAAAATTTAACTTTAAACCAAACTGTTTTATTAGTGCGAATGAAGGTGTGCAATTGGGCTATTCGGGCGATTGAACTATGCGGATGGTTCGATCATGCAACTGAACTAATGCGGATGGCTAAGTCAGGAAAATGAACTAATGCGGTTGAACAATGCGAATAGACTTCTTAGTCGTACGAATGGGAGTATGAATGAGTCCAATCGTGCGTATGGGGGATGCGTATGACCTCAGTCATGCGATTGAGTCAATCGAGCGACTGAACCTGCTGGATTTCGAAATTTCATAGGTTTAAGGTGTTCGGACACAAAAACACGAATTTCTTGCTAACCCTAATTGTCGTATACCGGTAAAGCTAAACTTTACGATCCGGAGACGTCTAAAACCCGATTTGACACAAAAGATTGCGTTTTTGAGTGTAAAAACACAATTTTATATCAAAACGATTGAATCACACGTAAATCTAGAGCCATGCGGTTGATCCATTCGCACGACTGAGTATTCAGTCGTGCGACTGAGTCAATCTCATGTCACAATCATGCGACTAATCCAGACTCCTGGTTCATTCATACGACTGGATCATTAGCATGAAGTTGTTCATGCGTATGGTCCATTAACATGGGCCAAGCGTATGAGAACTTCATACGATTAAGTTTGAATATGTTTCATAATCATTAATAGACTTAGATATATTCAAACAACCACAACCTATATAATTAGTTCAATAAGCGTTATTACATACCAAGCAATGAAATATTCAACATTATAAGCACAACCACACATTGTATTTCATAAGTACCCGTTCAATTACATATGTGTAAGACAATAAAGACAGCTTACATTAAGTTCAGAAACTAGGGATACATGTATCTACATAAATTGCGTAACATGCGAAACTGAAAAATGGAAAAACGAAAGACTGAAACCGAACAACATAAGGGGAGCACGCCCCTGTGCCTAGGGAGGCACCCCCCAGTGCTTGAAAATAAATGACACAATTTGACTTTTTTTAGCCTTTTTTCTTGTTCCCATAAATGTTGCATGATAAAGACCGAGTTCATTACCTGCAATGATCGTATCCTCTTCCATTTTCACCATATTTCCATTTTTCTTTCACCTTTTCAAGAGTTCTTTCAAAAGTATTGATCAAGAGGTTATTATGCTAATTCCTATGATTATTATGGTCATTTACATGTAGTTAGGTGATTAGGTCTCTAAACAATCGAAATCCTAGCAATTATATGTAAAGACATGTACCTAAACGTATTATGGAATAATGAATGCTTTAAACCTTCTTGTTCATGCTTCTTCTTGTAGTTGATTAGTGTTAACTAGTATGTTTAGTTAGTTATTAGTATGTTTTCCTTAATTGTTAACAAGACTATCTTCATAATTCGTGGTAAAAATCATTGTTAAGCATATTCAAGTTACAAGAATTCACAAATGGTGTTAAACACTATATATATTTTAGAGTATCTTGAATTTTTAACAAGTAATTAAAATGCTAAACGTATAATCTTTGGTTTTGATGCAAGGAAATGTTAAATCCATGCTTAATCAAAGGTCTACAAACAAAACCACGCGTGCTCGAGTCAAAATTTCATACGTCAAAATTTCAACTACACCACCATGTTTCACAAGACACACCCCCATGTTTAACAACTTTTTCTTGGATGTCTAATTTTTAACAGTTTTAGACATGAGTTGGATAATTATGGTGATATGTCTTGTAAAACCCATGCTTGTCACTAATGTCATGAAACCATTCCAGAAATTTGTTTTGTATAGTTTAACCTACTTTTAAAATTTCAGGATCATGGATCATCCCTATTTACAACTTGAAGAGAGTCGTGAGAGATGGTGTTGTGATAAACTCCAAATATTGCTACAAAGGGTCGAAAGATCCCATTTACAAGTAGACGAACTAACACTAGCGACAGTCGGACAACTCGAAAGATATAATAACTTATTGAGTATTCAGTGGAACTGTTTGTTCTCACAAAATAGACCTTCCGTTTATGACTTAACTCTTGAATTTTTAGCATCTTTTAGATTTAGCATGAAATACTCTGACCTCTGGGATGATAATGCAGTTTTATTCACACTTGGTGGTCACTGGGATAAGACATCCATTGCCTTATTTGGTGTATATCTTGGTATCTATAAATATTGGAACCAGGGATTTCAATTTGACATCCAAACGAGGAAAGTAAAGATGCAGAAAGTGGTGCCATGCGAAGATCATTTTGGGAAAAGATTGGAACCGGGGATTTCAATTTGAGTAACACAAAAAGCAGCCAGATATGAGACCCGCTACTGCGATATACTCATCGGTTACGTAGCCATTCCATAACAGCTCGTGGTCAAAGCAAGGTAGTTGTTAATTTGAGAGACTTGTTCATTTTATCTTGTATGGTTAATCAGTTTCCATGTAATATTAGGTATTTGTTTTGTAACACTGAGGGAACTGAAGGAGTGATGTCGGGGCTGTTGGACTTGAGCTTTTGCATAAGTAGTACATGGTGACAAACCTACCAAATGGGCAGCCAAGGTTCATGGATAAAAAAGGACAAATCTGGGATCCGGTGGATCCCGAGGAAATCATCATGGACCTTCGATATGCTAATACCACAAGAAGGAGCCAGAGCCAGATCTTCAAGTTCACGCACAAGAGAATTCCCCACCATGTTAGACCTTTATAAATCAATCCAAACCACCGGGGACCATGCAAGACAATCATTTGAATATGCCCAACGAACCTTCAACCGAGTCGAAGATTTGAATTCTCGAGTCGATGACCTGAGCAATGATGTCACGTACATCAGGAACCAAATGTATCATGAGTGGGGGGGATATCCCACCACATAGCCCTTGAAAACTATATCATTTTTAGGTCCCAGGCATAGTTTTTTCGTACCAATGTATCCTTTAATTTTTTTTGGTTAATTTTTGATTTTGTGTGTTTCGGACTTTAATGCTTTCAATAATTTGATGAAATTTTAGGTGATCCCGAGGAGTCTCTTAGCTTAATGCAACCAAACACAAGTTACAAATTCATCTTTTTAGTGGAGTTATCTCATTACCTTTCTAGGTTTTAATTTATTAGTCACATAGAGGACAATGTGTATTTTAAGTATGCGGATGTGGGTAATGCATTTGACTTTGCTAAAAAGGACCAATTTTAAAATAAAATTATACAAGATCACTTAACAATTAATTTTTGTGACATGGAACAAAAAATTTAAAACAATTTTTAATAAACCAAATTATAAATTATGTATTTGGGAAATAAATAAGTAAATAAATGACATCCAAGTAAAAATTAAAGATGTTTTTGTGATATCGTTAAAAGCAATAATCTAGTTAAAATATCTACTCAATTAAAAATAAACACTTTTACCCAATTTCATACGTATGTGAGTTTATTTTTTAGCCTTAAACAACTTTTGTAATTGCAATTCTACTTCCATTTTAGATTTAATTGAGGGTGCCTTATGATACGTGTGATTAGAACTTGCTTTGGGTATACATTTCAAGACCTTAATTAGTATTTGTTGCATAAAGATAAGTTAGGCATTAAGAAACCTTAACCATTCAAGCCCCAACCATTTTATTTTATTTTCCTTACCCGAATATCAACCCTAGTTAGCCCCGTCGAGCTTAAATGCTTTTATTTCTGAATCACCCGAACCACCAAGTCACTTAACCAAAAATCCTTCATCAAAACCTGTTTTTCATTAAAGACATGTTTTTGGCTTATATATATGGTAAAAGAAATTGGTCTTTTATTTGCATACCTAAAAGAACTGGAATGCATTCTTTTGATTTTAATTTGCTTTATTGTCTTCACCACGCAAAACCAGGACTTCCCCCGGAAATCCAAGAACAAATTTTCAACCTCACGTTCGACGCAAGATAGAAATGGCGAAAAAAGAAACAAGTTCTGCCATTTTCTGGAATCTCAAAAAGTGCTATAAAGAGACGGTAAAAAAGATACGAAAGATGCCCAAACTGTGGAAATTAGTCCCATAGTAGGAAATGCAAAAAGAATCAAATCGAGTTTTAATACGAATACAAATAATTGATCCAATTGGGTACTATTAGGCTTCAAGTGGAACGATCCTTACAAAAGGAAAGTTTTGTGCATCTTCGGGTGAAAGACGAAGTACGGTTCTTAAACGCAAAGTATGGTCTTGACACTCTAACCTTAAACAAGTCATCGATTAGCATATCCTTTCTAAGTTGAAGTAGTGTATAGGGAACCTTTTTTTGCTTTCCTTGTAGTTTATGTTAGAAAAATAAACCAAGACCGTCGTCTTTAGCAATTAGCCACTTTTTCCAAGTATTCCATAGCCGAGTCCAAGCCAAGTTACAACCCATCAAAGACCTGACGATTTGTGCAAGTAAATATGAAGTAGGTGGAGAGTTGATACCTTAACAAGCATATGATTTCAATGTATTCATACTAGGCAATTGAGTGCACTAGTCATAATTAATCTCAATTATGACTTCATATACTTAGCCGAGTGTGAGTGCATCTTATGATAATCTTCACTAACTAATCTATTGCTTGCTAAGATATCATTGTACATATGCTTAAAATGTTTACATTTTGATGAAAATAATATTTACTTGCATACTTCCCAAAAAAACATATTTATTATTTGATTTATTTGATTTTTGGTGGAATTGTCATTTTAAGTGATTTTGCTTGATGACAACCAAAGTTCAAGTGTGAGGATGTTTTTTGTGCTCCAAATTATATATAAATATCCTATCAAAAGCACATCAATTATTCCTCAATATCTCCTTTAAAATGATGAATATGTGCTTAAAAAAATTAAATTGTGTTTTCAGGTGTTTAAAAGGGCAAGATGGACAAAAGAAGCATGTTTCACAAGAAATTTAAGTAATCCGAGCTTTGCAGTCCAAGCATGGGGTCGTGCGACATTAAGCACGCCACCATGCCTTGCCTGAAACACACCCCCGTGCTAAATTGACACACCTCCGTGTTTGGACATCTGATAGGACCAGAAGTATTGTCTGCTAAAAGCAAGCACGGGGCCGTGCCTATGAGACATAGGGATGTTTCCCACATCCAACATGGGGTCGTGCCCCATCAAGCATGGGGTTGTGCCCAACACACCCTGCAAGTACCAGTCGACCAACTTTCGTAAGCATTGTACTAGCATGGGGCTGTGCTTAACACTCCAGAAAGCATATAAATAGAGGCATAAATTCACCATTTTGGCAAGCTTTGGTGGGAGAGTTACTCTATAGAATTTTCTTCGGAGTTGAGTCTTCAAGACCATTTGGAGGCTCAGAAAGTGCATACAACACTTGAAAGAAGCCCGGGATCATTTAAACGTCATCCATTGTGGATCACCAGTTTGATTGTTCCATTTCACCTATGATTTCATATCTATCTTCTATGTTATCTGTTGTTATGTTCAAGCTCATTATGAACTAAATTCTGATTATCATCCTAATTGGATGAACCTTATGTAATTTATGATGAACTAATGGTGTGATATATATTATGTTAATGCTATGGTAGTTGTTGGAAAAATTTTGATGGTTAGCATCTATATTTGAACGAGAAGTTATAACCTTATGGTTTGTGATTGTGATTGTCATACACGATTGAAAAACTATGATCAACTTTCATTCGTGAAATCAGTCTTCGTAATAAATCCATGGTTAATGAACTAGAAATGATTATTAGAAATTATATCACCTTAACTATCTGATCATTTACGGGTTTCCTTTTACTAGTCTGAGAAATCTACAGTAATTGTTACGGGTTTCTAAAATAAATGGTATGTTAGGAAGGAACTTGATCAACTCTATTTTTAACATTAAGTTATGTTTTCAGAAATTGTATGTCAAATAGGTCACAAAAGATTTACCTACTTTACTAGGGCTTTAATAAGCAGTATACCAGCCTGACGTGATCCTAGTCACTACGGAGCAGATAGATGAGAAATCGCGCTAGCTCACCTCTATAAACATTAACATAAGTACATTAATCCATATCTTTAATCACAGCACTAATTCATCACCATTACATAAGTGTAGTCTAATTAGGATGATAACCCATATTCCTTAGTTTTAAATCCAAAAGCTTCAATCTTATTAGGACCGAGTACGTACGGAATACCAACAGATTCTACGTTTATACCGATCAAGTAGTGCGGAATCCTATTTGATTGGCGATCCAATCAATGAAAACAATTACCCGATGGATATACGATTGAACTAAACGTTATGAACGAATAGAGATCGATCAGGAATGATCTATGAACTTGGACAGGCTTCCATGGACGTTCTGGATGACTAGGGTTTGTAAGAGTATCAAGTGTTTCAAAATCTCTTTTTTTCACGAATTAAGTGGTATTTATAGGTTAGGGGCTTTCATTCGTAAGACTGAACCATTAGCATGGTTCAGTCGTGAGACTGAATCATGCGATTGAGTCATACGCACGACTGAGTCAGTCTTATGTCTCAATCATGCACAACACCCTCAAATCTATATAATAAAGTCACACATATACATTATACTTTAACACACTAATAATATGAAATAAATAAACATTAATAAACATCAATCGCAAGTTATATTTCATTGCACCCATTCATCACCTATGTGTAAGACCTGAAAGACTTTTACATTAAGCTCATAAACTAGGTACATATGCATCTAAAAATCTTATTTTACTTATTTATATTATTGTTTTTAAACCCTAAAAATCTTATCATTGCAACTCGTTATTTTCTCAAACAAAAAGCAAATCGAATAGTCAAATATTAAGGTTGTTAAGTAGGCTAGGTGTGTCCAACGATTGATAAGTAACACCTGGTTATTTCTTTAGATAAGAAAGAAAAGAAAGAATAAAAGTGAAAGAAAAAGAAAGAAAAGCTATAAAACCCAATTTGAGGGGTAAAAAGTGTCCAAAAGGACAAAAGTTTAAAAGTTGGAGATAAAGGTGGTATGGCCGCCCTTGAGCCTACACGCACACTCAACATTCGGATGTTTTAGAGAGAGAAAGTGCAGGATACAGGTTTTTGATAAACAGAGAAGAAGGAGCTCGAATTAAAGGTAAGAATTCTGGAGTTTATGATGTTTTCAACTGGACTTAGCCTCGGTTATATGTTTATGTGTGTTTATATGTTTCGGGTGTGTTTTTGGTGGGTTTCTAGGCGGGTGGACTCAATTTCCAAACAAATTTTGAAGAAGTCATAACCAAAGGCTGTTTAGGTGAGTTATAAGACCTCCTTTTTACTTGTTTTAAACTGATTTGGGGCTGGAAATGCATGTATGAAACTTTTTATAAAAATGGGTTTTCATCCGTATGCTTTATGTGTGTGTGTTTATGGGTGGGGTTTGATTATGGGCTATGTATGTGTATGATGATGTTATGGTTGTGTTTTTAAGGCATAGAATGTATGATTTAAGCTTAGAACATGTTGTATGATGATTGGGAAATGAATTATGATGTTTAAGTGCGGTTTAGACTGCCCATGCGCCTAAATAATGGCCCATGCGCCCAACCGAAATAACTGCCTAAATGTTCCCATGTGCCCAAAACCCCATGCGCCCGTACATTACCCATGCGCCTAGAAATAGGCTGAAATTCACTAAGTGTTCATGCGCCTAGAATTGCCCAAGCGCCTAGAATTGCCCAGAAATGACTAAGTGTTGCCCATGCGCCCCAATAGTGCCCATACGCCTAAAGACTTAGAATTATTTTTTGATTTTGGGGAAAATGTAAAATGTAGGCTTTGACTTTGGAGGTTCTCGGGGGTTATGTAAGTTGACTTTTTTAAGTCATACAGGATGTGATAGGCGATGTATGATATGACATGATGATGATGTATGATTGATGCTTATGCATGATGGTATGTATTGTGATGTTATGTATGTATGATGTGCCTTGTATCGTGATGTTAGTATGTTCATGTATATGTTCCTGATTATGTATGTTATTTTCCTGTGGCTTTATGTTGAATGTTAATGAATGAAATTAAAAGTATTATGTAACGTAAAGTGGAAGAAAATTAAAAGAGGAACGTAATGAAAGAATGCATGCATTAATGAATGAATGAAAGTAAGAAAGTATTGCAAGCAATGTAAGGATATTCACAACCAATGAAGGGTTTTAGCTCAACTGTGTCTCGGTTAGCTACCCCGAAAGGATGCACACTAGGGTCCAATCCTTGTGATTGACCATATGTATTGAATCATTGCCGCTTGCCCCAGGTACTGGAGTCAGCTTCGTGCACAATGTTCGAGGTCTATGAAAGACCTCAGGCCCAGTAACCTGCTTCGTGCATAATGTTTGGGGTATAACATATGGCATTGGTCTGTAATGAAAAAGAAAAGATAAGTGGTGAATATACTTGCCCTAGGTACTGGAGTCAGCTTCGTGCATAATGTTCGAGGTCTGTGAAAGACCTCAGGCCCAGTAATTGGCTTCGTGCCCAATGTTCGAGATCTATGAAAGACCTCAGGCCCAGTAACCCGCTTGATTCACAATGTTCGGGTTACTGTACATGTCATCGAAAGTAATGAACGTGTGAAAGATAAGTAAAAAAGTTATGTATGAATAAGAATGAGAATGAATGAAAGTTAATGAACGAATGATTAAGATAATAAAGATATTATCTATGTGTACGTACAATGTGTGATCATGTACGAATGAAAAGAATGGTCTTAAACAAAAGTAAAGTATGTTTTATTGTAAAACTAGAACTCAATTAGCAATGCTGACTTTTATGTGTTTATAATATTTTTGTGATGTAATGCAACAAGTATTTTGTAATCTGATAACAATGTATTGTTTTACAAAAGCTATTATATTGAAATGAAATGGATGTTTAAATTTTTCCGCTACAACATTTTATTTAAGTTAATGTAATCATATGTTTTATGAGCAATAATTGACCAGCTGTGAGTGTCCCGGGAACGGGGCCTTACATGATACTCGGTTCTTACCATCATTATAGTACCACACTATAGTTACACTTGCCTTTTTTGTGTGTGGTTTAGTATTAGTAATAACCATTTTAAACTAAATCTGTGCGAAAAACCTCTATCAAAATATATACATTCCATACCGCATCAAAGATAATCTTAGGGTCCACCTCAACATCCACTTGCTCAATGACATTGTCTACTCACATTTGTCTTATTGCTTTGAACACTTCAACAATCCTGTCTTCTATCATTTCAGCCATTCTTTCAGCTTGCCTATGTTGATTGGATTAGCTAGTGGCATGTTGACAATATAAAGACCTTCATAGTAGTTCAAAGTCCAAAAGTTGAAGATCTATTGCTACTCTTGAAGTCTATGAAGTATGAGGGCTCTTCTCTCAGCATCATACCTCCACCCTAGTATGTAGTTTGAAGCTCCTTGGGGTGGGGATGACAGTGACCTTGGAGTACCCTCCTCAAACAAGCTCTGAATAAGTGACTCCATATCAATGTGAACTTAAAGAGGTTGCCGAGTATGGACAACTACAAGTGAGGGTGGTGAATCTTCTATGTCCACACTTTGTGAACAACTCCTAGGTTCCATGATTGTTAAGACTTTCTCCCCCTTTTTGCTAGCATCACCCTCTTGCATAGGTGAGCTAGGACTTAGGTCTATCACATCCACAGGTTCTTTTGTTCTTGGATGAGCCCTCCTTAAAGGTCTCCTTGAGATAAGAAATCTCAAGTTCCTAATCATTGACCTTGTTTTGTAGGGTAATCATCTAAGATTACAAGTGGCTAACCTTATAGACTAAGTAAGTGCATGTTTTAGATAGTTTTTGCACCTTTAGTCTGAAGTTCTTTTCATCTTCATCAGAAGAATCACGAGGGGATGAAAGAATAGGACCAAAGTCTTCTTCCTTATTACCAGCATAGTGTTCTTGGCTGCTGGATTTCCCCTGCTCAATACATCAGGTGAAGTGACAATGAGCTGAGTTGCCATGGTTGAGGTCTTAATAACATGTTCATCAACTATTCACGAACATTTACCAAACGCAAACGAACACAAACAAAAGCAAACGAACACAAACAACTTTTCATGAACATGATGAACACAAAAAAATCATAAACACAAACGAATACAAATTATTATAGATTTATTTTAGAATGAAATTATATTTTTTATTACAAAGATTACACAATTAATAAAAAATAATAAGTAGTTAACATATATATCAAAAAATACTTGATATAATAGTCAAAAAAAACTGAAACAATAACTAAGAACATAAACGAACATAAATGAATACTTTATCGAACTGTCATGAATGAACACTAACAACATAAACGAACACATCATCGAACGTTCGCGAACATAAATGAACGAACGCGGGTTCTGTTCATATTCATTTGTTTAACTAAACGAACATAATTTTCGTATTCGTGTTTGTTCATTTACTAAACGAATGAACACAAACGAACTTCCCGCCGAATGGTTCACGAATTGTTCGCTGAACATTCAGTTCGTTTGCAGCCCTACTTATATTGCTTATATATTATCCATTTCTATATTCTTTCAATCATCCTAACATCCAATTGTTTTAATGTTTTTACTTTTATTCTTTCTTCTACCAAATATCTTTTAATTTAATTATTATCATTTTATCATTAACTTTCTAACATTCACTAACCTTATAACAGTCACTAACATTCTTAAATCAAGTTAATATAAACAAAGAATGTCATTTGCATATGGACGGTTATGCCGCCGCATTCGGTTATTCCACAAGATTATTTCTCTAAATGATGGCTATGCAAAACTCTTGGAATATTTTTTATATAACTCAAGTGAAGTCTAATATATCATATATCGACATAATAAATTTATTCTAACGCGTTTCATGCTTTAACAATTTTAAAAGTGCACATAAGTGCCTTACTACATAATTGGTAGAATATAGTCTGACTTAAACTAACCATGACTTGGTCATAACAAACTAAAATTTGAGTAAAATCAGACTCCAATATTAAGTTCGTCAAATAACCTTTTCAACGGCAATTTATACATCTTAAAACTCTATGGGACGACTCAACAATAGCTTAACAAGATAAGTGTGCATTTCAACACCTTCTGTCTTGTGCTACTGTTTTGACCTATTTAAAGATCTTTTCATAATAATGTTTATGAATGAAAGTTTTCCGGAAGACATTGAAATAGTCAACTATTAATTTTTATAATTGTATGAAACCGTTTGTTATTTTTAAAACCTGTTCAAATACATACCAAACATTCTGTCCAGAATCTAAAATTGATGCAATAATTCTTTTTCAATCTACCTTTTGCTTTTTAGCATTCTCTAAATGTCCTAACTTCTTGTAATGAATTCCAACCTCAGTTATTGTTTTCTTATCATTTAGGACATAACCTTTGACTCTTGACATCCAAGCTTTCTTATGTACTCTACAACCATCATTATACAATGTGAGTTTTCCATGCCCCTTTTTACTTTATTTCACACCTTTTGGGTGAAACATGTTAACCTTATAAACTTACACTTGTAACATCTTGATACTTGTAAATTCATATGCAATTCATCTTTACCTTTTTGTCATGGTTATTGATATTATTGTGAGTATTATATGAGATACATTATATGTTGACAAATATTAACTATTGCTAGCCTGGTGACATCATAGATCTATGGGCTTGACAAACCTATTTGGTACTAACGCCGATGAATTGTCGGCTCCTGATAATGTATGACTTGTTTTATCATGGGAACCAAGTACACTTAGCTATTTGTTATAAACTTGTAATCTTAATCTTGGTCAAGGTTTGATAGTAGATATATGTGTTCTATAAACTTGCATAATTCATAACCATTAACATGAATTGCTACTTGTAAATATTTTATTATATATATATATATGTATGCTTAACCCATGGAAACTCACCAACTTTCAAAGTTGACCCTTTATTTTTAACATGTTTCAGTAATGCTACTTGAGGATTTCTTCTTGCTCATATAGGACTTGGACTTAGTTTAATTAAATATCTTGTGTTGTTGTTTAATTATTTGTTGTATTGTAATGTTTTAGTTGTCGAGTATTTTTCAATGAAAATGGCTTTTAATAGTATTTCAACTTATTTAATTCCGTGAGCTATGAACAATAATTCCACATTCATCCGCCTCGATGATTCCACCGTCGGTCGGGGTGTGACATCTTCCTACCTAGATTGTAGGACTATTAGAAGGGTGATGCACTTTACAACACAAAAAAACAATTGAGAAGAGATCTTTAGAACAATTAATAGCTCAAATATGGATCTGGTTAGCCAAAGTAAAAGATGCTAAGAACACAAGTAAATAAGAAACAAAACAAGATAGCAAACAACACAAGTATTTGGTTTTCAAGAATGTTGTATATTGCTTCTCAAGTTCTATTATAAAATGTTACAAAGCATAATGGAAAGTTACAAGTACTTGAGATACATATACTACATCCTATAGCCGGCCATACTTTGAAAGCTAGTTGGATACATAAGACTAGACAACAAAATCAAATGTAGAGTCAAAAGGCAGATTGTCTTTTGACTTTGTGACTATGACATGCCATAGCTCACATCCTAATATATTACAAAAAGGATTAAGTACATGAAATAAAAAGCTCAGACTCAAGACCTTAATGTATAGTTTACCTAAAGCATGGACCTTTTCACCAACTTGTGAAAGTTGGTGAGTCAAACATAGTTGAAGTGGGAATGTGGTCTAGCTTTATGAAAAGTACATTAGATAAAAGCATGTTTATATAAATTCTTCGGAAGAAATCTGTGCTAGGATCGTGTATTGAACGAAATACTAACTGATATACATGTATACCGAATCAAATAGTGCGGAATCCTATTTGATTGGCGATCCAATCAGTGAGAAAGTTAACCCGACCGATATAAGATTAATCTAGACGTTAAGAATGAATAGCAATTGATCAAGAACGATCTATGCACTTGGACCGGCTATCTTGGGCGTTCTGGACGGCTAGGGTACGTGTATGAGTCGAATTCTTCAAAGCGTTCTGATTTTCCACGAATTACGTGGTATTTATAGGTTAGGGTTACTCATTCGTGCGACTGAACCATTCGCATGGTTCAGTCGTGTGATTGAGTCATGCGGTTGATCCATTTGCACAATTGAGTGTTCAGTCGTGCGACTGAGTCAATCACATGTCACATTATGCGACTGATCCAGTCTCCTAGTTCAGTTGCGCGATTGGTTCATTAGCATGAAGTTGTTCATGCGTATGGTGCATTAGCATGGGCCATTCACATGAGAACTTCATATGACTAAGTTTGAATATGTTTCGCAATCACTATTTGACTTAGATCTATTCAAACAACCACAAACCTATATAGTTAGTTCAATAAGCGTTAATACACATAACTAATGAAATATTAAACATTATAAGCATAAACCACACATTGTATTTCATTCATCCATCCATTTACATATATGTAAGACATGAAAGACTTTTACGTTAAGCTCATAACTAGGTACATATGTATCTACAAACTCCCCCTTGGACCTAGTTTAATCTATTGTCTAATATTCTTCATTAGCTCTTCATATCTCTTGTACTTATCCTCTCTTGTGACTCCTGCATGTATTTCAAAAGCAAAGCAGAGCCGTATCACATTCTGGAAATGGAGAGCTTGTACCATATCCTGCGAGTCATAGAACAATGGCCACTTGTATAAGGTGTAGACATCATTAGCCGACAAGTTAGTGAGCCACATCGGGTCAAACATCCTAATAGTTTCCATGTTTCCAATTCTGTTCAGAACTACGACCGCTTTACTCATTCGCCAGTCGTAGTACCACACTTAAAGTGTGAAGTGAAGTCTTGAGGCATTTCCCTTAGAGGGATTCTCGACATTGTGTGCGGAGGACTCCACTTCAGCACAATCTTTGGCTTCCTAGTTATGGTATCAACTTCAGATCTTCTGATATACCTCATGGTGTTGAGGTTTGAAGTTGACCCACCGGGTGTGGTACTCTCTCTTCAAAGCAGCTTCAAACCAACCGGACATCTTCCGAATATCAGCATATAACAACTTCAACTTGGCTAGTTGGTTAAGCTCAAAACCAAGTAGAGTCTTCAGATCGTGTGGGAATCTGAAGTACTCGATGCCCTTTTCTCTCTTCACGCATATACATTTAGATCCTCAAAATGAGCCCATGCGATGATCTTACCTAACACCTTTAAGTGTTTCTTGAATTTGTACCATTTGGTGTAGACATTTGGCTTTTGTGCAGTGCGCATGGCTCGGATCTCAGCAAAACATGCCGCCCATTCAGCCTTTTTGATGTTGACATCGGAGTCTGAGGCTTGGCCTTGATCTTTCTTCTTTTCCGACTCTTGCTCCATCTTATCCAGAGTTTCAAAAGTATCACTAACAAGGGAGTCACCAAGATTGGGGACTACATTCCCTCATTGTCAACATATCTAGATAATGTTATGCAATGACGTCTTCAATCTCAATTTCATCGACATCATTAAGCTCATTGTCACTATCTATGTCCACAGTAGGAGCATCTTTCACAATCTTATCAAGATTCGGTCTGAACATCTCAGCCAATTTCTCATCAGTAAGGTCGTGAATTATTTCTCCTTCTTCAGGAGTGTAACTCACAGACCTCCTGACGATCCCTTGCAGATCAAGTATCATTGTGAGTTTAGACTTGATCTGCTGAAGGGGAGCAACGTCGTACTCATCTTGCTGAGATGTGTGATCTGCTTGATTTAAACATATAAACATATTATGCATCAGTAAATAATCAAGACATTAAACATTAAATATATATACATTAACATTCAAGCACATAAGTTTTATACAATATTCAAATTACATGATTTAATTACACAAAACTCTATGCATTACTTTTATCTTCGATCATGTGTGCTTCTGTTGGGGCTGATGTCGAGGCACCTGGATCTTGAGTCTTTTTAGTCCACCTCTCATTAGCTTCCTGTGCACCCGACATAGATGACTCTCCTCCTCCTTCAGAGTCTCCTCCATCCTCATCATCACCTTCATCATCATCACAATCATCACCATCATCTCCATCTCCCTCTCTGATCTTTAGAGGCTCATCCTTAGTGCCCTTAAGTTTGAGCAGTATGGTCCTCTTAGCATCCTCCAACTCCTCAATCTTTTTAATAGATAAGACGTTTTGCTCCTTGAGTTGGGAAATCTCTAGGCTATGAGCAACCATTTGTTGTGCCTGCTGCTCAATTTGTTGTGCCTACTGAGATATCTGCTGAGATTGTGCAGCAGTAAGCTCTACTAACTGACGGATCCGAACAGTCTTCTTATCATCAGTTGCTAACAGCTTAAGCACCATACGGTTTAGTGCTGAGAGTTGTTCCTCTACCCCGCTAGGAGGTAGAGATGATCCTGATGGAAAGGAGGGGTAAAATGATAGTCCTTCTTGGTGCCTAGTGGTGGTGGTGGTGGCAGAGGTGAATATTGGGGGTGGTATAGATGTGGGTGGTGGTGGTAGCTGTAGTGGTGGTGGATGGGATGTGGGTAACTGGTGGAGTTGGTGTGGTAGTGGTCTGTGAGGTGGTAATGGTGGTGGTAGGTGGTGTGGTAGTAGTGGTGGAAGGGGGGTGAGGTAGTGGTGGTTGTGGTGGTAGATGAGGTCAGGGTAAACTTTAGTCTTTTCCCCTTCTTGCCATTGGGGTGAGCCATCCTCTTCTTCCTTGTGCCTCTAGGCACTAAGGCTCCCCCTTGGCTGTTGGCGGGTCTAGGGCATATGAAGGATCTGAATCAACAGCAGCGTCCCCGAACTCCCCTGGGCGTCCACCAACTGCTTGTAATCCTCTCTCTGTGGCAACCACCCTGCTGCCCACAGTCCTCATTAGAGGCTCCTCATCACTCTCTTCCTCCTCATCGGGAGGACAAAAATCCTAGTGAGATCTGGCAGTGGTGACATCAGTATGAGTAAGGGGTGGAGATGTAGTATGAGCAGGGCTGGCCCTAGAAATAGTGGGGCCAGAATCTCCACCCGTGTCTCCGTAGCATCCTCATCGGAGTCATCAGATGGAAGAGCAATCAGCTTAACATCTAAATCACTCTCCTCGTGGCGCCACTTACGTCTTCCGGTGCCATGTACTCTACCTGGCCCGATGCCCGATTAGTCTCTTTATAGGAGGTTTGACCTGCTTTCCCTTGTAGACCTTCATGCGGCCCAATGTCGTGTCATCTATCACCTCGAGTGACACCGCATCCTGGCTCTCCTTAGGCAAAGAGGGCAGCTTCTCATCAATAATCATCTAGAGAAACCTCGAGTACATACAAAAACCTCTTTGCGTTTAGCCTCCAGATTCTCAATCAGGTATGAGAATATCATGTTCGAGAAGCTGAAGGGGTGTTCCGTACTAGTGCCACGTAGGCATTCTGAATCTGGTCTGAAAGATCATCAAAGCCACCCCTCCTCGAAGCTAAGTACTTAAGTATCACATGTGCTAAGTACTTGTACTGGGGACACAAGTTGCTCTTGTTGAGCACACCTGCATTTATGTCCCCAGGGTACTTAATCTTGAGGAAACACCCTCTCACTGTCAGAGGGTGTAGTCTGGTCGGGTGATCTGCATCGTCACCCAGATGTAGTACTCGGCGAATATCAGCAGCAGTCACCTCTATATCCAGCCCAAAAATAGTACTCGGATGATGTAGGGCTCACGTGATCGATCAACCGATGCCCTCCCAGAAGGCCTGTTGTAGACCTGTAGGGAGTGCACGGTGTAGATATGGCTCTGTCAATCCGTGACCTCTTTAGAAAAGTGATGATGCTAGCAAACTCGATAGCGTTCTGAGTTGTGGCGTCCGAATGTGCACAAATATTGTGCTTGTAGTTTATGGCCCACCTATCAGCCATCAATCTGAAACACAAGGAGCATACGAGTTAGATCATCACCCAACAGAAACCATTTCTAATTAACCTGTTTGAAATTAGGCTCGTTCAATCATGCGATTGAACCACGACTGGGTTCAGTTGTTTGACCTAACATGCGTCTGGATACAATCGGGTGACTATTCATGCGATTGAGTTCAATCGAGTAACTGACCCTGCGATTGATTCAATCGGCCGACTGAGCTCATTCGTATCATTCATTCAGCTGATTGAGTCATTCGTCTAGCTCAGTCGTGCGATTGTAGTTCATGGGTGTCTAGTCACATGACCCACTGTTTGTTCGACTGAAATTCGAATTTTGACCAAATCTTAAATTAGATATCGTGTTTTAGTTCATTAGACTCGCAATCACTTAACTTAGAGCCTAACAACTTTGATTTCAACATTTTACTTAGTTTGGTTAGGTTATTTCTCCAACTTAAGACACGGTTCTTGTTAGGGCTGAATTTCTTGATTTTGGAGTCAAATCGTCAGAAATATGGATAGATTACACCACATTATACCTGTATAAACACCAGAGATCATCAGTATATCGAAATAGGGTGTCAAATTCGGCCAGAGGAAATTTTGGCAGAGTAACGGTAGGCTATGCGATTTTAGGGCGAATGGGGGGTGATGAGTTTATGCGATCGACTATGGCCCTATTTATACTGAATCTGATTTCAATCGGGTGAATGGACCCATTTGCTCTTTTCATTCGGGCGGTTGGATCTCAGTCGTGCGATTGGTTCAGTCGATTACATCCAGTCGGCCAACTGATTTCAGTAGGGCGACTGGCTTAATCTTGTAAGCCATTCGTGTGATTGGTTCATACTCATGCTCCATTCGGTTGTCTAGTGCATAAGTATGGTCCAATCGGATGACTGGTCAATACTCATGGTCCAGTCGTGCGAATGGATCATGACAGGATCAGTGATCACAAGTTTGATGTTTATCAGAATGTAAAGCAGCGGAATACACAAACGAATTAGACAAATTGTAGCAAGCAAACAATATATGTAAGCGTTAAGATCGCATACGGTTATAGGGAGAGAATATGAATTTCTGATTTCTAGGAATGTTTATAGATGGAGAATATTTCTAATCAAATTAATCAAACATTCCATTCAATTGCTCATATCGCTCAATAATTACAATGGGTTGTCACTCCTTATATAGAGTGCAACAGTCACTGCTGTTATCACGGAAAGTGACAACTGGCAGATCAAATACAGAAATAACTAAATCTTAACAAACTACTGAAATGTTCACAACTACTGAGAACATATCAGCAGGTTAAGTACAAAATATAAAACTACTGAAACTACAACGACTGAAGAACAAGCTCTTCAGTCGTTTTACAAAACTACTGAAACATAAAACATAAAACTACTGATATCACAACTACTGAAGAAGTACTCTTCAGTAGTTGTGACAAACTACTGAGGCTTCAGTACTTGGTCTTCAGACTTTGACCTTCAGGCGTTTCATCAGCTGATGACTTCAGTAGATATCATCAGCTGATGTCTTCAGTCTTTGTCTTCAGACTTTCTACATCAGTTGTTGATCTTCAGTACTTGTGAACTCTTCAGCTGTTGTACTTCAGTACTTTGGTCTTTCAGCTTCAGCACTTGTGTTCTTCAGCTGTTGTACTTCAGCACTTTGGTTCTTCAGCTGTTAAGGTCTTCAGCACTTGATCTTCAGCTGTTGAAGTCTTCAGTACTTGTCAAACTACTGATGAGGCTTTCAGCAGTTGTTGTGATACCGTGTGGGACTTAGAGGTTTTCTGATCTTGGCTCATTGGTTCTTTTGGTCCAACAAACTCCCCCTGAACCAATGCAGCCAAAACCTCTAACTTATTTAAACTCCCACTTATTGATGGCAAAAATGTTGGTCTTTTTCCTTCTTGATCAGTAGAGAAGATGACCCATGTACGCTCCGGCCTGGGAAGAACCTCAAATATTTGTTTGGCAGAGTATGAATGGGAACTCTGTTTTGGGGAACTGGACACAGAGTTGTTATCCCATTCATGAGATTCACTTCCCCATAATGAGTCTGTATGACTCACGGACATAGGCCTCAAGGAGAAAATTTGTTCCTCTTGAGAGAGTTCTTCAGCTCCTCCTTCGAAGAAGAACTCTGGACCATAGTACTCTGATAAGTACTTCATGGTCCTGCCATTTTTCAGCTCCACCGTAGTTACCTCCCTGTATACAAATTCATCCGGATGGTTGCCTTCAAGGAGTAACTGGAGCTCATTCTTTTGGATGTCTTCAAGCTTTTTGTATAACAACCCCTTCTTAATCATCTTGTTTTCTAGTAAGGCTTGAGGTGTCTTCTTTGCTTGGTGAGCTTTCTTGAATTCATCAATGATTTCCCAGGTGAGACTACAACGGCCAGCATGATGGTAGATTCTATTGTTTTTCGTATTGGCCGTTGTATCTGTGTGGGATAGTTCTTTATGGATTCTAGAACTCACCCTGGGGTCTGGCCATACTCTCACTCTCTCCCTCTGATACTGAAAGGTGTGTCTGAGAGTGTACAGCCTTTGAGCATGCCCTTTCATGGCTTGAATAGATGATGACTGAGGAAATTCCTTGTCATCTTCAACAGTTGCTCATCGTGCTGTTTCTGCTGTTCTTCTTCTTCTATCTTTACTCTGACCATTTCCCTTTGAGAGTCGGGTGTGATCATGGATTGACTCTGGGGCTTTGGTAGCTTCAGAACAGCAGAGAGTGGCAGACTATCATCTTCATCCTCTTTCTACTTCTTCTAGCCTCAACACCCTTCTCTTCTTCTTCTTGGGTGCATCATCGGCTGTTGGTTTAGAGGGTGAGGGAATTGGTTTTGTGGGTTGTGGTTTTGGTAGTTTTGATGTGGGAATGTTGACAGCTGTTCTAGCATTTTGGATGTGAGTTTGGCTTTTGACTGTTTGGCTAGTTCAGTCCTGCTCCCAGCACCAGCTCATTTAAAACTTCAACAATTAAACCTTTTGTATATTCTTCAGACGAACAGATCTTGGTGGTTATTGCCAAGATACTGTCCCTGGACCAAGCTTTGATCTCGATCAATGATCTTCCAAGATGTTTTGCTATAAATCTGATCATGACTCCAGCCTTTCTCTTTCTGACACATCATAACTTGACCATCTTGATTGGATTTCTTCAATCTCTAGTCTTCTGATCTCAGAATCAAGTTTTCAGTGTCATGGCCTTGCCTAAACAACTGATCAATGATGTTATCCATTGATCTGCTGTGTTCGGCATCAGCCTCTTTCACCATCAGCTCCAAGGCTTTCTCTTTTTCATCCTTCTTCTTTTTCTTGTATGTGACATGAAAGTCTTTTGAACTTTCGGTCACTTTCTCCATGGTAGCCTCCTCCTTCTCTTTTTCCTTCTCTTTCCAGTCTCCTCAACCAACTCCTCAGTTTCCACTACTGTCTCTTCTGTTTCTTTTCCTTCTCTTTCCTCTTTCTTTTACCTTTCACTGCTGAACTCTCCCCTTTTGGGTGCATTGGTTGCAGGGAATTGAGTAGCAGAAAGTTGTTTGCTCAGAACATTCTCCACCATGGGTTGTAATAGAAGAAGAAAGTCTCTCATCAACAGTTTTGATCACCAATTCAGTTAGCTGTGGGGTGATGAGAGATAGGGGATTTTGAAGGATAGCAGCCAGTTGCTCAGGGGGGTTCTGTCCCTGAGGAATGGTGCCAGAAACAGAGGCAGGTGGCTGAGATTTTGTGAGTGGTTGTGTGTTTAGGAGACCTTCAGAGGAAGGTGCCATCTGTTGGGTGATGTGGTGGCAGATGGTCTTACTCCTGAGAGAGTTGGTCAAGTAGGTTTTGCAGCCTACTGACTTCCTCCTCTAGGATCGTGTTCTGGGCACAAGAACATCATAGAAGAAGCCAGGTCATCATCAGCAGTTGCTGAATCACCTGACCTCCTGCTTGTAGCAGGATATACATGCTCTGGGTGTAGACCAGATGTAGCATGTGCCCCTGTGTCTTGGAACTGGGGACTTCCAGCCTCAGGACGTGTCCTTCATCGGCTGTTGCCTCTGGTGAGGTCTTAGTTATGTTACCAACCTCAGTCTGATCATTTGCTGATTCAGAAGAGTTGGCAGCCTCACCAGAAGTTCTATCTCCATATCAACACCAGGAGATAGAACAGTTAAACCCCTGTGCTGTGGGTTCTCAGGTGCACTGTATTCTCCCCCTCAATTGTAGAGGATTCCCAGTGGTAAGTGGTTTCTGGGGAGGGGGTGAGGAGTGCAATTGAGTCAGCACTTGTGCAACTATTAAAGTTGGGCTGTGAGGGGCGGGTTGGTTGGGGTACAGGGGAAGAAGCAGTGTGCACCTGGGGTGGATGGTGCTCTTCAATGGCAATCTCCTCAAGTGAGGAAGATCCCAGATAAGTAGGTGCCCCTTGGGTTGCTGCAGGTTCCTGTTGAGAGAGGAAGCCTGAGCGGCTGTGGCTGGAGGAGTCATTGTATCCACTAGGGGGTTTGGACTAGTGGATATATCCTGCGTTTGTTGTGCAGGAGCATCCTCAGGGGACTCAATTCCCTGAGTAGCCTTTTGGGGTTCTTTTTGGTGGGTTTGGTGGGGACATTGGATTTGGAGGTGGGTGTGGGTTCCAGCTGCGTGGGTTTTCGCAGCTTGGCAGCCAGTTTGAGTGTCCGGTCAGAGTTGTGCGGGAGTATACTTCTGGCAAAACAGCCGTAGCAGGGACTCCCAAGCCAACAAGTCCCTCAGCATTAAGCTGGTCTATTATAATGGCCATGATGAACCGTGGATAGAGTATCCAACGGTTGGCAGTTAATTTTTGAGCCATATCTTTGAGCTCTGAAAATATTAATTCGGAAAAGTTCAGTGGTTGTTGCTCAAGGATAGAATACAATACCTGCTGCCATTTGGTGGACATTTGATCCCAAGACGATGTCTTAGGGGCCAAACATACATTGACCATGTGAAAGATCAGGCGCTCAGCGTCATTAAAGTGTTTCTTCATGATGGTTGTGGCACTGAGATCACCTTGATATCCATGGAGCAAATGAGAGATCTGTAGTGCCCTTCGGATATCCAGCAGGAGAGGTAGCATCACTCAGGTGAAGAATTTTTCGGATTGTTGCAGGAGTAATCACTACTTCTTGTTGTTGACTACAGACCGGAGGGATTGTGTGTTGCTCTCCTCAGTGTAACCGTAATGTTCATCCAAAATTGGTTCAAGGATTCGGCATGTAAAACAGGGTTCAGAAGGAATGCCTTGTTGTATGGGGACTGAGCCATAAGATCGATAGCAGCATCGAACTTAGTCCAGATCGGCGATTTTGTAAGGTAGGCAACACAGTTGTGTCGCGGTTTAATTTGCAAAGACGCCATGGAAATTTGTTGGAGAGGAACGTTAGGTTTTGAAGAAGATGAAGTATGGAGAGCTCAGGGTAAGGGTATATATAGGGTACGGGTGAGGAAACGACTGAAGGATGTGGTGTTAGTCATCAGTAGTTTTAACGACCGTTGACATGGTATTATCCTTTCAGACGTTGGAAACAGCTGAAGTCGCGGTGTTAGGCATCAGTAGTTTAGAAAACTACTGAAGACCGTGGTTTTGACTTCAGGTGATTGAAACAACTGAGGACATGGTGTTTGTCATCAGTAGTTATGAAACTACTGAAGACAGTGGTTTAGTCATCAGCTGTTGTAAACAACTGAAGACTTGGTATTGGTCATCAGTAGTTATAAAACTACTGAAGACGTGGTTTTGCTTCAGTTGTTTAAAATGAAACAGCAGTGGTACAAACGACTGAGGAGAAAGTTCTCGTCAGTTGTTTTCGTCAATTCTTAGCTTTTCAGCTGTTTCAAACTGTCCTCAACACTTACTCATCAGCTTTTAGCTGTTTCAGTTGTTTCATAGGACATCAGTACTTATCTGTTTCTACTGATTTTCAGTAGTTGTAACTACATCAGTAGTTGTAGAACAGATAAAGTCAGTACTTGAAAGCATTTAGCCTTCAGTAGTTATAAAAACTACTGAGGGTAAAATAACTCATCAGTACTTATATGTGACATGGTTACCATGATCAATAGTAATTACTGAGATCATCAGTAGTTGTCACTATTCTAGCTGCAGCATACCAAGCCTTAACACCAGGTTTTGGAAAGTTGAACTATCCAAAGGCTTAGTAAAAATGTCTGCAAGCTCATCAGCACTGGGCACAAACTAGGATCAATCAGACCTTTTTCAAACAGTCTCTTATAAAATGGTGTCTGATCTCTATATGTTTGGTCCTAGAGTGCTGGACTGGATTTTTGACAATGCAAAGAGCTGAAGCACTATCCATTAACAATGGAGTCTTAGTCTCTGTAATGCCATAATCCAAAAGTTGGTTTTGAAGCCAGAGTACCTGAGATGTACAGCTTGCAGCAGCAATGTACTCTGCTTCCGCAGTGGATGTAGCAACTGAGGTCTGTTTCTTGCTCTGCAAGAAATTAAGCAGTTGCCTAGGAATTGGCATCCACCAGAAGTTGATTTCCTGGTCAACTTACACCCTGCATAGTCACTGTCAGAAAAAAGCAACTAATTTACCAGAATGGTTGGTAGAATACCATAAAACTAGAGATGGAGTGCCTTGCAGATATCTAAAGATCCTCTTGACTGCAATCAGATGAGACTCTTTAGGTGCAGCCTGAAATCTAGCACAAACACATGTAGCAAACATAATATCTGGTCTAGAAGCTGTTAAATACATCAAGGACCCAATCATACATCTGTAAAGTGTTTCATCAACCACTTTACCTTCTGATCTGAATCCAGTTGTGTGGTGCTGCTCATGGGAGTAGAACAGGGCTTACAGTTTTGTAAATCAAACTTTTGCAAAAGATTTGTATATTTGGATTGATGAATAAAAATTCCATCAGCCTTTGTTTGATTTGCAACCCCAGAAAGAACTGTAATTCTCCCATGGCACTCATTTCAAACTTCTGTTGCATCAACTTTGTAAAGGCATCACACAACTTTGGATCAGAGGATGCAAAAAATGATATCATCTACATAAATTTGAACAAGTAGATTATGCTGCCCAGCTTTCTTAATAAATAAAGTCTTGTCTATGGAGCCTCTAGTGAAATTGTTTTCCAGAAGAAAGTTTGATAATGTCTCATACCAGGCTCTGGGAGCTTGTTTTAACCCATAAAGAGCTTTATCAAGCTTATACACCCAATTAGGATGTTTGTTGTCCTCAAAGCCTGGAGGTTGACATACATAAACCTCTTCTTTAACTTTTCCATACAAAAATGCACTTTTGACATCCATTTGAAAAACTTTAAGTTTTTGATAAGCAGCATAAGCTAAAAACAATCGAATTGCTTCCAGTCTGGCTACAGGGGCAAAGGTTTCATCATAATCAATACCTTCTTCTTGTGCAAACCCCTGAACAACCAGTCTGGCCTTGTTCTTAACAATAAGCCCATTTTCATCAGTTTTGTTCCTAAACACCCATTTAGTGCCTATTGCACACTTACCTGGAGGTAGAGGAACCAGTTCCCACACTTGCTGTTTCTTGAACTGAAGAAGCTCAAGCTGCATGGCATCAACCCATCCATTGTCCTTTAAAGCAATGTGATAATTCTTTGGCTCTTGCTGACTGATGAAGAGAGCATAGAAGCAGAAATTTGACAATTGACTTCTTGTTGATACACCAGCAGTGATATCACCAATGATTTGAGACATGGGGTGATTCTTCAGATCTTGATACACAATGAGATCTGTGCAAGTGTTTGTAGCCGGTTCAGCAGCAACAGATGGTGATGGTGAATCATTTCCTTGAAACCAATCAGTGGATGGTAATTCAAAGGAAGTTGTTGATTCGAAGAAATCTCATCAGCATTTGTTGTGGATGGTGCTACTGGCGCTACAGGAACATCAGGTCTAGTTGACTCAGGCAGCTGATCACTAAACCTGAAGAGGTGAGTACTGCAATCATCATCATCATCAGCAGTACCACCAGGTGGTGAACTGTTGACAGGAGCAACAGCAGGAGTTTGATAAGGAACATATTGCAGTATGTCCAGATCAAATAACTCCACAGGACTTTGTGGAATCTTGTCCTTTGGAGATTCATTAAACTTAACATGTAGAGTTTCTTCAACCATCTTTGTTCTGCAGTTGAAGACTCTGTATGCTTTGCAAGTAGATGAATAACCAACAAAGTATCCTGCATCCACCTTAGGATCAAATTTGTGGAGTTGATCCTTTGTGTTGAGAATAAAACAGGGACACCCAAATGCTTTGAAAAATGAAATCAGTGGAGCCAAATGATGGAGAACTTCATATGGAGTCTTCATCAACCTCTGATTTACTAACACTATTTTGCACATAACAAGCTGTGTTGACAGCTTCAGCCCAAAAGGTCAATGGCAAACCTGAGTCAGCCAGCATGGACCTTGCAGCTTCAATGAGGGTCCTGTTCTTTCTCTCCACTACTCCATTTTGTTCCGGAGTCCTTGGAATGCTGAACTGCCTTTTGATTCCCTTTGAGAGATAGAAGTCATCAAGTGTATGATTTCTGAACTCAGTTCCATTATCACTCCTAATACACTTGACTGGAAGGGAATACTGCTTCTCAATGTACAGCACAAAGTGGATAATCTTCTGAGCAGCCTCATCCTTTGAATGTAGAAAGAAAGTCCATACAAATCTGGAGTAATCATCCACAATTACCAGACAGTATCTCTTCTTTGCCATGCTCATTACTCTCACAGGACCAAATAGATCCATATGCAGTAATTGCAAGCAGGCAGTGGACTTGGACATTCAATAGGAGGAAATGAGACTTGTGCTGTTTTCCTTTAAAAACACAGCAGTTGCAAGTTTCATCACAGTGGAACTCCTTTATTGGTAAGCCTCTGACTAAACTATTGTGGCTAAGCTGATTCATGTTTTTGAGATTAACATGACCAAGCCTCCTGTGCCATAGTTTAGATTCTTGAAAAGAGGCTTTGGAAAATAGGCAAGGATTACCTTTGAGATCTATCTTCTTAGAGAGATCTAAGGCATACACTCTTCCTGTCCTGTTGGCTTTCAGGAGAGTGTGATCATCCAACACCTTGTCAATCAAGGGCAAAACTTTGGATGACAGAATCCTACAGTTTTGACTTGTGAAAAGGGCAACATGGCCTTTATCACACATTTGACTGACACTCAAGAGGTTGTACTTGAGATTTTCCACATGATTAACATCATCAAATTTGATTTCTCCATTGGAGACAAAGCCCTTACCGATGATGTAACCCCTAGCATCATTGCCAAAAGAGACAAATCCCTTCTTTCCTTGAGAGTAGTCATGAAGAAGAGAGATGTTCCCAGTCATGTGCATGGATCCCCCACTGTCTACATACCAGATGCTATTTTGGCATGTTGAAGAACCCTGCAATAATAAACAATCAGTTAGTTTTAGAGACCCAAACCTTTTTGGTTTTGGGCCTGGTCTCATCAATAGATGGTAAACTAGCATGTTTATTTGTAACAACAGCCTGAGAGGAAGAAGATGGTGCAGAAGAGGAGTCCTTGGCTTAGACCTCCTTTTCTGTGGTTTCAACATAGGAGAATCTAGTTGGTTAACTCTACCCAACAGATGTTGTACCATCATCACCAGCTGTGTCTGATTTTGTGATAAAGCTTTCAGCTCATCAGACACATTGCTAGTGGAGTTAGATAAGGTCCTATTTGCACCTTCTTCTTTTGAGCACCCTCAGCTGTCACCTGTTTAACTCCTTCCTTTTTGAATTGCTTTAAGGACTTAAGGGTTACAGGATTTGATGTTGCTGATACAAATGTGGTCTCAAACTCATTTTCATTTTTACCATTTTCTCATTAATTTCTTCCTTTTGTTTGAGTTTGGAACCTCTTTTGTACCAACAATCATCTGTAAGATGATTGAACAAACCACATACTTCACATGGTTTCTTCTTCATCTTAGGTTGATCATCAACTAAAGATGGTGAAGACTTGTTCTTCAATGCTTTGGAAGCATTGGTTGCTTTCTTGACAGCATCTTTAGTGGTCTTCAAACTTTCTACTGCCAGTTTTCTTCTCTTCAGTACTGACAGCAGTTGAAGTTTGAACTTCAGGAGTTGAATCCTGCTCTCCAGTCCTTTCAGGACCTTCAGGATTGACTCCTGAGTTGATCAACTTATTGATCATGTGAATGTCAGCATTTGGACCATCAACATCAGCTGATAGGTTCAAAGAGGACTTGATACTGACTGCTACTTCTGATTGTGCTGTATCAGAAGGTAGATCACATGACTTGATGGATTGGTTATCACTCTCACCATCAGATTCTACCTCTGCTCTTGGGGTAAAATCTGTAGGTGGAGCAGTGTGATTGTAACCAATTCCAAACTTCACATTTGAAGCAGATTGCTTACTAAGAAGCATTTCAAAACCTTTGCATGATTGTACCCATCTATCACACTCGACCTGGGTAACTGCAAGGGTTTCTTTGAGATCTTTGTACTTCTCTAAAAGTACATCTTCTCTAGCCTTATCATCAATTATTTTGCAATTCAGTTTATAAACCTCATCATTTTTATCTTTGAGCACAAACTCAAACTCAGCTTTGTTTTTGGAAATTTCTTGTTCTAGCTCAATGTTCTTATTAATTAAAGCTACATTTGCTTCTCTAATGGAAGCAAATGCTGCTATGCATTGTTCAGAACATAATTTGGCTTTTGCCTCAGAGGATACCTGTGATACCTGAGGTGTAGAGGCATTGGAAGATGAAGTATCAGCAGACTCCAAAGCCATAAGAGCTAGATTCCCAAAAGGACTGTCACCACCATGTTGACCAGCACCTGAGAACAGTTGATCATGACCAGACAAGTCATCTGGTAAACTGCTCCAGTCAACAACTCCTGGGGTGAAGAAGCTGTGTTGTTGAGATGAAGGTTGTTGATGAGATAGGGAGGCTGAGGTTCTGGTAATGCATGAGGTTGTGGTGTCATAGGAACTTGAACTTGACTTGACTGTGGCATGTAATAACAAGGGTACTGATAAGGCATTTGACCCTGAGGACAAAATATGCCGGAGATTGTTGTTGAGGATGATGACTAGATGTGACAGGATGTTGCCCTCTGTTTTGTTGACTGTTGCCAGGAAAAGTCACAAAGGGTGCAGTAGAGTTTGATCCAGTTGATCTACACTCTCTTGCAAAGTGTCCAAGCCGTTGGCATTTGTGACACCTCAACTTGCTCTTGTCAAAACCAACTTTGGTTTTGCCAGAGAGTCCTGGGAATTTTCTTCCAGTTCTTTTGTAGAACTTCTGAGATCTGATATTTATCAAGGCCATTTGGCTCAAAATATCCATCTCTTCTAAGTCATCATCAGCAATCCCCTTGAGATCATCCATGATGAAACATAAATTGTCATTATTACCACCCAGTAAACTGACCATCAACACTTACAAATGCAGAATTAGAAGTGCTCGAAGAGAAATTAATATGCTCATCATACTGGCATTCAGATGCAGCATATTCTGACTCATGACCCACCAAGGCAGTGTTGCCTTGAATAAAGTCTTCAGTGAGCTTTCCAGATGAAGACAGCTTTCTCTTCTGTTCTCTCTCTCTCAAAAGTGAGCAATTTCCCATGGAGTTGGGTGAGAGATAGTTTGTCCAAACTTGCACTGGAGCGTAGGACAATAGTATATGTGTCCCATCTCTCAGGCAGTGATCTGAGAAATCTGTTATTCATCTGAATATTGGTGTATTCAAGTTTGACCATTTTTAGTTCAGAGATCAAACAAGAAAACCGCTCATATTGTTGAGTCAGTGTCTCACCCTTTCTATGAGAGAATGTCTCATATTGTTGGGCAAGAATTTCTCTATTATTTGCCAAGACCTCATCTGTTCCTCAAAATGTTCTTTCAAAGCAATCCAGAGGTCATGGGCAGTTTCATGATGCATTAGCCCAGAATAGATTTCATTGGGCAAGCCATGGCCAGAATTCCATGGGCTTTTGCATCAATCTCAAGCAACTTTTTATCCTCATCTGAGTATTGCTCCCTCCTCTTCGGAACCATTTGATTGGTTCCGGGTTATTCACCATAGGCTGTGTGGACCATGTACCACTGATGTCCAACACCTGCGCTGTTAACAGACAGGTGATGGAGCATACGTCTTTGCCATATGTTATACTCATTCCTAACCAGCATAGGAGGCTTGGTTGAGGAACCAGTATTGTGAGGATCATTGGAGGGAGTGGTCATTTTCAGTTCAAAAACAGTTTAGTTCAAGTTTTAAAAAGTTTTAGACAAACCACAACAAACTCAATGAGAACCAAGAATAAGATCTCAGGATGAATGAGCAGAAATACAGAAAAATTCAATCTCTATAACCGTTTCTTGCAAAAACAAAAGCTAATTCAATCAAACTTGGATCTTGAATAGCAGTTTCAATGATCAATTATTAGATCGATCAATGATTAACCCGCTCTGATACCATTTGACAGGATCAGTGATCACAAGTTTGATGTTTCAGAATGTAAAGCAGCGGAATACACAAACGAATTAGACAAATTGTAGCAAGCAAACAATATATGTAAGCGTTAAGATCGCATACGGTTATAGGGGAGAGAATATGAATTTCTGATTTCTAGGAATGTTTATAGATGGAGAATATTTCTAATCAAATAATCAAACATTCCATTCAATTGCTCATATCGCTCAATATTACAATGGGTTGTCACTCCTATATAGAGTGCAACAGTCACTGCTGTTATCACGGAAAGTGACAACTGGCAGATCAAATACAGAAATAACTAAATCTTAACAAACTACTGAAATGTTCACAACTACTGAGACATATCAGCAGGTTAAGTACAAAATATAAAACTACTGAAACTACAACGACTGAAGAACAAGCTCTTCAGTCGTTTTACAAAACTACTGAAACATAAAAAAAATAAAAACTACTTATCACAACTACTGAAGAAGTACTCTTCAGCAGTTGTGACAAACTACTGAGGCTTCAGTACTTGGTCTTCAGACTTTGACCTTCAGGCGTTTCATCAGCTGATGACTTCAGTAGATATCATCAGCTGATGTCTTCAGTCTTGTCTTCAGACTTTTTACATCAGTTGTTGATCTTCAGTACTTGTGAACTCTTCAGCTGTTGTACTTCAGTACTTTGGTCTTTCAGCTTCAGCACTTGTGTTCTTCAGCTGTTGTACTTCAGCACTTTGGTTCTTCAGCTGTTAAGGTCTTCAGCACTTGATCTTCAGCTGTTGAAGTCTTCAGTACTTGTCAAACTACTGATGAGGCTTTCAGCAGTTGTTGTGATACCGTGTGGGACTTAGAGGTTTTCTGATCTTGGCTCATTGGTTCTTTTGGTCCAACAGATCATACTTATGGTTTTGACTTTATGACCATTTGACATTTAACCCCATTTAACAGTTGATTAAACATTACGAGCATTTGATCATCTCAGACATGATCATGTTAACTTTGAATACTTTTGATCACCACAGTCATGATCCTTTTAATCAAAACACATTTTGTCACCTCCGACATGACTCATTTAACATTGAAAGCATGTTTGGTCACCTCAAATGTGACCCTCTTATGTGATTAAATCCCAGATTGAATTCCACGACATAGTCCAACATATAACCTAAATTGACAAACTTAAACAAAAGAAACTATTAGAAATAAGGACATATTTTTGTGATTTGTGGGAGGTGGAAATCCTAAGATTGAAATCTAATAGATTTATTTCTTGAAGAGGCAGCTTCAAGTTGTTTTGACCATAAGAGGAACGATTCATTATGGAATCATACAAGTAATCAAATCATTCAGGACGTGTTACCAAACTCATTGATGCTAAATTCTTGTTTTTGTCGAGAGTCAGTAGCACACTAAGGAAATCATACTAGTACTTAAGACACACACATTGATTTGGACTTTCAACAATTGCAGCCATGATAATTGTCAATATACTTGTCCACTTAGCTCCAAACACAGACTTTTGACACAATTGGTGATAGTTTATGGTTTTATTATTTTAACAAGCATTTGTGGATCCCACGTTTATATGGTAATCAACATTCCTCAGGAGATTTTGAGCGATCTACGGGTATTTTAAGAAGAAGAAACTATTCTTAGAGCTTTCAAAGAGAAGTCAAGCCTCAGGTCAGTGCCACCGCACAGTAGAGAGTGGCAAACAACAATGAATTCTAGAATATATAGGTTATACTTATCCTCATGTCAGTGCCACCACACAGCAGAGAGGCACATAACCTATCTTCTTGTTTGAGCACTTTATTTGTTGCACATATCTCACCAACAACATAGGTTATCAGTTTGATTGGTTTTTGCATTTTTCATCATGTGCTTTGCTCATATGTTGGTCATCCGCACACATTTTCATCATGTGCTTTGCTCGTCACCCCTTATTGGAACTTTGTTGATTGTGTTAACCAGGGATAAGATGATAACCCACAGCTTGTTGAACAGCTTAGTTTGATCTTGAGATCACCAAAGAGGTCCACTTATCTATTGTGTTGAATCTACCAACATATCATCTAATGGTCTAGCAACCTCTAGGTCTACTTTCTCCATGTTACCTTAGTAGTAGCTAGTTTTACTATCATTTTTCATTTATTTTTTTGCTTTGACTTCTCAGACTTATACTTGAATTTTTCATCTAATTCAATTTAAATCTTTTAGAGTCCCAACTGCTTTGCTCCTGTGTACTATCATTTTCTATAGTCATTGAACGATATCTCAATACGATCTCATTTCTATTAGCTTGCTGTCCTTTCCTCTCCTTTTTATTATTATTACTAAAAACCTATTTCCCCTTAAAATTCTAAAACCATAAACGATTTGCGTTTTTAGGATTTAATAGGCAAAGAATTGAAACCAATAAATTAAATTAAATAAACTAGAATAAAAGAAAATAAAAGTAAATAAAAGACAAAAGACTTGACGCATCGGACTAGACCTGTTCATCGTCTGGAATTACATCACTTTTCTTTTTAAATTGTTGACCTCTAACAAATATAGAAAAAATGGTTTATCAAATGCTTTTGTATAGAGGTCAGGGCGTTGAAAATCCGTTATTTATTTTAACAACATCGATTAGATTTTTTTCAAAACAATCACGTATAAAGTGATATTTTATGCCGATGTGTTTGGTATTAGGATCTTGGACATTATTTTAGTAACGGCTATTGCAGCAGAATTATCAACAAATATAGGGGTGTTAGAAAATTTCAAACTGTAGTCTAGCAACTGCTGTTGAATCCAGATGATTTGAGAACAGCAGCTTGTCGCGACAACATATTCAGCTTCACAAGTTGACAATGCAACTGATATTTGCTTCTTACACTGCCACGTGACTTTTCTCCCAAAGAATTGACAACCTCTGAGGTGGGGATTTGTAGTTCATCTTGCAGCCGCCATAATCTGAGTCACTGTAGGCGGTCAGCTCGAAGTCATCGTCATGAGGATACCACAATCCAAGTGTAGGTGTACCTTCAAATAATGAAATATCCTTTTGACCCTAATAAGATGGTTAACTTTTGGTTTTCCCTGATATCTTGAACAAAGACATGTTACATACATAATATCAGGTCTTGAGGCAGTGAGGTGCATGAGGGATCCTATCATTCCTCGGTACATGGTGGCATCAACCAGATCACCATTCTCGTCGGGTGCTACATCATGATTTGTAGCAAGCGGAGTTCCAGCTGTAGAAGCATTGTCCATGTCAAACCAACTGAGAATATCCCTTACATACTTGGTCTAATGTAGAAAAATTCCCTTTTGGTGTTTGATCCACCTGTAGCCCGAGAAAGAACTTCATCTCTCCCATGGCACTCATTTCAAATTCTGCCTTTATCACTACTTCAAATTCTTTACATAATTCTTTGTAGTTGGAATGAAGATTATGTCATCAACATAAATCTAAACCAGCAGCAGATCACCATCTTTTTCTTTGATGAATAGTGTACAGTCAATTACACCTCTGCGAAATCCGTGTTTCACAAGGTGAGTTGAGAGTTTTTCATACCATGCTCTCGGGGCTTAGTGAAGCCTGTAGAGAGCCTTATCTAGTTTGTAAACTCTGTCCCAATGATATGGATGCTCAAATCCCTCGGGTTGACTGACATACTGTTTCCTGGATTTCACCATGAAGAAATGCACTCTTTACATCCAATTGATAGACTTTAATCTTCATGTAAGAGACATAGGCTAGGAATAAACGGATTGCTTCCATTCTTGCCATAGGTGCAAATACTTCATTGTAATCAATTCCCTCGACTTGTCGAAATCCTTGAACTACAAGCCGAGCCTTGTTCCTGATGATGACACCTTGGTCATCTTTCTAACATTTCAAGACCCACTTGGTGCCAATGACTTTAGCACCTTTAGGTCTATCTACCAGAATCCATACAGCTAACTTCTTGAACTGAAGAAGTTCTTCTTGCATGGCACTCACCATGCCTCATCATTTAGGGCTTCACTAACGTATTTGGCTCGAACTGAGACACAAAACAACGATAAGCACCATCGTGAAGGTACCCTTTCTCCATTCCGAGGCATAATCAGCTGAATACAGCTAATTTCTTGTCTGAACTCCTGATCGGACATCCCCAATGACATTTTCCAGAGGATGATAGACAATTAGGCTGATCCAGGAGTGGTGGGAACAGCTACCTCAGAATCAAGATCATGAACATTTGTTTCAGTATCTGAGGCAGTAGGAGTGTGAGGTTCTGAAGACTCAGAGGCATCAATGTCAGATGCTTGTGGACTTGCAGTAGGAGGAACTGTTGCTCCTGAGTGTCCTCATCATTCTCCACGGCTTCATCGTCAAAGGAAGAGCACTTAGCTCGAGTGCTCCCCCTGAGTTGGTGGTTTGATTCACCTTGTGAGCTAGATGAGTAGTTCCTGTGATGGTGTGTTTAGAACATCATACATTATTTTGGCTGCTAATCATCATCAGACGTGGAGAGAGAATTGTTGAAGACTTGAAAAATCCATCATAGTCGGAAAAAAGCGGGTCCATTTACAGCAGGAGGGGTGGTGTATCTCTGAACATCGACGTTACACCACACCTCCACTTGACCCGTTGAGTTGTTGTAAACTCTCTTATTAGGTATGTTGTATTCTAGAAAGATGCCCTCTTCAGCCTTCTCGCTAAATTTCCATCCTGAGTTTTCTTCAGCAACATGCATGGTGCTCCAAACGGTTCAAGATACTCCAGATTGGTTTACGTCTTTGAAGTGACTCATAGCACGTCTTGCCATGACGTTTTACTACTAGAACTCGATATAATGTGTAACAAGCATTGGCCCTTGCCTCATTCCAAATTGGATATGCAGTTTCGAGTCTACTAGCATTATGCGTGCGGTCTCTATTAAGCTGTGATTCTTTCTCTTACCAACCTCGTTCATCTGAGGAGTGTACGCGAAAGTGAACTGGTGCACAATTCCTTTTTCTTTGCAGAAAAAGCCTCCATCCATTGGTTCTTGAACTCGGTTCCGTTGTCTGATCGTACTTGTCTTACCTTCAGCTTGTAGAGAGACTCCAGTGTAGTTACCAATTCTTTCAATGACTCAAATATTTCTGATTTTGATTTCAAAACATCACCCAAGAGAATCTTGAGTAATCATCTATAACTACATAGCAGTACAAGTCGCCTGCAATGCTTCTTGTACTAACTAGACCAAACAGATCCATGTGAAGAAGCTCAAGAGGTGGTTCTATAGAATTAACTTTCTTTGCCTTATGAGATTCTTTGTCTGTTTGCCTTCTTGCAGGCGACACAAAAATCCGGGAGTTGGAAGTTCTTGACATTGACTCCTCACACTAGATCATCTGGATCAAGTGGTTCATCTTCCTTGGATTGATGTGCCCCATTATCCTATGCCAGGAGATAGAATCCTTCTCAGTAGCTTTTGACAAGAAGCACTGAACTTGATGATCAGTTGTGGAGGCCTTCGATAGATCCAAGACATAAAGGTCATTATATCTTGAGGCTGACATTACTACTTTCCTTCGGAATCACATAGTCCTTTTCCAGGACATAGCACTTCTTATTATCGAAAACTACTTAAAGCAGATTATTCTGAAGCTGTTGAACGTAGTTTACCTTATCAAACTTAACTTTATGGTTCCCTACTTCCTTGAGCTGTGCGTACCTCCTTGTTTCCAGCAAAAGAAACATGACCTCCTTTGATTTGTTTGACGTTGATAGGAGTGCCCTTTCCTGTCATGTGCCTTGATGCTCCGCTATCTACAATCCAAGTTTTTGTTTGAAGTCTGATACCACTTATTAGGATTGTGTATTGAACAAAATACTAACTATATACGTGTATACCGAATCAAATAATGCAGAATCCTATTGATTGGTGATCCAATCAGTGTGAAAAAGTTAACCCGATCGATATAAGATTAATCTAAACATTAGAACGAATAGCAATCGATCAAGAACGATCTATGAACTTGGACTGCCTTTATTGGGCATTCGGACGGCTAGGTTACGTGTATGAATCAAATTCTTCAAAGGTTTTTTAGCACTATAGCGAACACCCTGCACATTCAATTGAAAACATTAGTTAAGGTGGGGGACCCAAGCCTTAACCGGCTTGGGTGTCCCAGAGGCATCACACATCATAAATTCTACCCATTGTCCATTAAAGGGTGAGGGAAAATCATTTTTCTTATGTTCTCATTACCAGTCATAGATTTTTCTTTTCATAAGCCAGCTTTGTGTAAGGCCTGTTTGTGATAAATAGACGACTGGCTAATAGGTTGAACTTTAGGTTCACTGACTCCTTTTCGTGGAGTCATGGATCTTCTTTTGGTAGAGCTTGCTTTAGTGTCATAAAGTTCAATCTTTTTCTTTGGTGTCTGGTAATAAGGACAGTAAGACGCTGTGTGCCCATACTTTCCACAGTTGTAGCATGATCTGCTTTCAACATGACGATTTACTTGTTTCTGTGGAGAAGTATGTGACATGTGAGTGACTTTAGTCATTTTGGGTTTTGACACTTCTGATTTAGATGTTTTATCTTGTTTAACAAAGTTAATTGTTTGGACATTGTTAACATCTTTTCCTTTTGTTTATTTGGGCTTAGACATGAAGCACGTGATTGGTTAATTTGTTTTGTATTTCTTGGTTCAGAACTAGACTTTCTGGAACCAGACTTTATTGTAACCTTTGCAAATTGTTCGTCCAGATTAACACAAGGCATTTTACCTTTTGATTTTGAAGTGGCATCCTTTTGTTTAGTGACAGATTCATTTGGTTTACACGTGGAATCTGGATCACTTACAAGAGGAGTGGACACCATGTGATCCTTGATTGGGTTATTATTTATTGGTTTACTTTTCACATTCATCAAGGTATCATGTGGTGGTGGAACCACTTTATATCCCAAACCCTCCCCATTGTTTCGCTCTCTCACTAAGTGTTGGACAATGTGAGAAGAACTTGTCCAACTATGCAGTTTTGTTTTAGTGAATTTACTTCTACTTCCAAAACTGCCTTTTGTTTCTTAGTGCCTTCTGGGGAGTTTAGATAGAACTTAATGTCACTAGCTTGGTTAAAGGCTACAACTTTAGTTTCCCTAAGCTGTTTGTTCAATAGTTCTATCTTGTCTTTATAGTTGTGCTCATTTTGTTTTAAGACTCTATTCGCTTCAGTGCACAGTTGTAAGTCCTTTACTAAGTTATTATTATGGTCTAATAACCTAGTAAATTTCATATCAATGCTTTCCCTAAATTTATTACATTCAGAACAAGCATGATTATTGAAAAGTTAAGTAGTGGTACTTACCTGAGAGGGTGAGGTTGAATCAGCCATCAAAGTAGTGTCTGACTCTCTGCATCTGGTGATTTTGGACTTGTTGGACTTGTCCTTGCTTCAGGTAGGTGATCAACTACTATTGCAGATTCTTCAACATTTGACATCGTGAGCTCCACTACAATATCACCTTCACTTGCTGAGTCGTCATCTAGGTCCTCGACACTAGCAATGTTGGATTCTCCCAGAGACACAAACCGGAAGCTCCAATCTTGTCCTTCATCATCATGAGCTGTTAAGGCTTTAGGATCCTTGCTCGACAAAGTAGGACTGCTTGTGGGCTTATCCTGACAAGTGAAAGATGAGAATGGATTCCCATTTCCCGTCTTCTTGGGCTTCACACATTCACGTTTGAAGTGCCCCTTTTCCCCACAGTTGAAGCAGGTAACTTTTGTCTTGTCAAAGCCAAAACTTTTGTCCTTAGTGATAATCTGATTATGTCTGGTCTTATTGAAAAACTTCTTTGCTCTTCGAATAGCACTTGCTAAGGCCCACATGATGTCCAGTCTTTCTAAGTCTGTCTCATCTACCTGCTCGTAATCCTCGTCTGCTAGATGGTAGTTCCTAATTTTCCTAGCAACAAGCCCGTCATAGGAGTGAACCATGGCTACTAAGAGATCCATGTGCTCCTTTGCTACCTCTATTGTCACATTCCCGAGATTCTCAGTCTTCAGTTTATTAGCATTTGCTTCAGGTGCTATGTATGGGTACTAGACGACCTGACGTGTCAGATCCTGAAGTAGTAACTTGTGATGGACCAGCTGAACTCGACACAAACGCCATTTGAAGTGGTCCTCCAGACGTTTTGTCTTGTGGGGTTGAGTTGTACAGTGCCGGATTCTGATCATATGATGACTTCTGGGCCCTGTACTTCATCCTCAACTCTTCCTCCCGCAATTTCAGAATGAAGTGTTGATGTCTAACTTCGCAAGCATATCATTCTGTCTGAGGGTGGAAACAAACGAACTCCATATCTCGGGCAAACCATCTACAAAGTTTGAAACTTTGTCTTCCATAGACGTAGTAACTCCATGAGTGTGCAGCTCACTCATCAGATGGTAGAAACAATCAATGACATCGTCCAAGCTCTCCTTTCCCATTGACGAGAAGTTGTCAAACTCCTTCTTCAACGCTTAGCCTTCAGAGCGTTCAACGATGCATTTCCCTCATACCTCTTTTCCAATGTATCCCATAGCTTTTTAACTTGCTTGTTCTCAGAAAATTGATGGAAGATGTCCTTAGGAATTGACTGAGTCTGCAACGCATATATTTTCTTCTCTGCATTGTATTTTACCTTTTTTCCGTCAGTCATACGGCTTAAGGTGAGTTTGACTCCATCTGCACCTATAGGCATGCTATATCCTATCTCTATGGACTCCCACAGATTAGGATCTACTCCATTTAAGTAAATCTCAAACCTTGCTCCCATTATGGATAATCATCTAACGTTATTAGCTTAGGGGACTTGTTGTGATTTCCCACTTCATTTTCCAGGAGCAATAAGTTTTGAATCCTAGAATCCTTTCCTACGGTGAATGCTAAATATTGATCCTCCATTGCTATCAACTTTAAACTTTGAAACAAACTGTTTAACTTATGCGAATGATGGTATGCGATTGAACACTTCGTGCGATTGAACAATGCGATTGACTCAGGCGTGCGAATGAGCAAATGCGGATCGCTCAATCGTGCAAATGGGCAGGTGCGGATGAACAATGCGAATGATAAATTTAGTCGTACGAATGGATGTACGAATGAGTCCAATCGTGCGTATGAGGGATGCGTATGAATTCAGTCATGTGATTGAGTCAATCGTGCGACTGAAGCTGCTGAAACTTGAAAATTCGTAGGTTTAAGGTATTTTGACGCTAAAACACAAATTTTTCAAGAACCCTAATTGCCGTATGCCGGAAAAACATTAACTTTACAATTTGGAAGACGTCAAAAACAACGTTTGACACAAAAGATTGCGTTTTGCGTGAAAAACCCAATTTTCATATCAAAACCGATTGAATCACACGTAAATCAAGAGCCTTAGCTCTGATACCACTTGTGAGGATCATGTATTGAACAAAATACTAACTCATATACGTGTATACCGAATCAAATAGTGCGGAATCCTATTTGATTGGCGATCCAATCAGAGAGAAAGTTAACCCGATCGATATAAGATTAGTCTAAGCGTTAAGAACGAATAGCAATCGATCAAGAATGATCTATGAACTTGGACCGGCTATCTTGGGCGTTCTAGACGGCTAGGGTACGTGTATGAGTCGAATTCTTCAAAGTGTTCTGATTTTCAACGAATTATGTGGTATTTATAGGTTAGGGTTACTCATTCGTGCGACCGAACCATTCACATGGTTCAGTTGTGCGACTGAGTCATGCGGTTGATCCATTCGCATGATTGAGTGTTCAGTCGTGCGACTGAATCAATCTCATGTCACAATTGTGCGACTGATCCATTCTCCTGGTTCAGTTATGCGATTGGTTCATTAGCATGAAGTTGTTCATATGTATGGTCCATTAGCATGGGCCATTCGCATGAGAACTTCATATGACTAAGTTTGAATATGTTTCACAATCATTATTTGACTTATATCTATTCAAACAACCACAAACCTATATAGTTAGTTCAATAAGCGTTAATACACAATGATCAATGAAATATTAAATATTATAAGCATAAACCACACATTGTATTCATTCAACCATCCATTTACATATATGTAAGACATGAAAGACTTTTATATTAAGCTCATAAACTAGGTACATATGTATCTACAATCTGTCTTTATAAACTGGCTTCGGAAGACTTTGTCATTGAAGCTTCGGAAGACTTCATATTTTGGCTTCGGAAGATATTGATCTTGGCTTCAGCAGATTTTATACTTAGAATATTTTTGTGCAAGGTGTAAAACTTCCAAAGCATTTCTACTTTAGTACTTTAGTGCATGCATACAGAGAGACTTTGGATGCTTTGAATGTTTTGACTGAATTAGACTTATTGGAATCCTTAAATAGGTGATCATATGGGGGTCTGTACAAGCTTAGTGCTTGAGTAGGGGTTCATTTGCATTTTCTTTGGTAGATGTGGATGCTTTGTGGATGTTTTGGTGGTTGAGAATTAGAAGGTATGGGTTCAACACTAGCTTGTGCTGCTAGTTTGTCACCTTGAGCATTGTGCTCTAAAGGTTTAGGACAAAGGCTGTTTATAACCAGAGAAGCCAACGGTGGCTTCTTTATTGTCTTAAAGATGTCGGGCTTCATCTGTCCCAATTTAAGAAAATTATATGTTCCCCTCAACTGTGCGCCTAGTTCGTAGTTGAGAATATGTTGAACATATCTAGGGAACATGTAATTCTCTATGGAGTCTAAGTTAGCAAGTAAATATGTATAAACAAGTTATAAGTACCTGAACTAACCCCTAGAACCATCCCATGAACTATTTAGGAGAGATTTTTAGGAATCCGGTCCCATCCTCTATGCTTGTTAGACAAGTCGTGGATAACCACATAAAGTAGATACTTCCATTGAGATGAGACCTTTCCTTTCCTTAAGGTCTTTACAGAGAAATCTCCCTCATAGCTCATCTACTCGAAGGAGTGGTTGACAGCAGCTTCAGGAAAGGACAATGACCTTTTACATCATTAGTTGAAGATGTGTGTTTATAGTAGGGGTGTTCATTTTCAGATATCCGAAATTCGGATATTCGAAAATTTCGGATAGTGGATTTCACTATCCGAATCCGAATCCAAAATTCGGATTCGGATTCGGATATCCGTTCGGATATCCAAATTTCAAAAAAAAGTTGTATTATTTGATGAGTTTTATAAAAATATAATAAATTTATTGAAATTTATTTCATATATCCAATTTATTTATTAAAATATCCAAAATATCTGAAAATAACTAAAAATTTAATTAATAATTAATATTTTTTTAAAATTTATAAAAATATTTTGGGTATTTGGATATCGAAATTCAGATATCGGAATTTTCGGATATCCAAATTTCGGATTTTCAGATATTTCGGATTCGGTTCGGATTCAGATATTTTTGAACACCCCTAGTTTATGGTGGCCGGAGTGACAAAAATTGTCATCCCCTGCACTATGACAGATAGTGCCTTCTCCCCACTCATAATGACCTCTTGACAGGTCTTTTATAATTCCAAAAGATTATCCTCATAGAATGGAGGATCAATGGTAACGAAGATGAAGTGGTTAGAAAAAGAAAAGAAACAACAGACCATTGAGAAACTTTGATCTTTCTCATAATCCAATAGGGCGACCTTTTGTGCTGAAATCAGGGTTGTTTCTAAGGTCAAGGTTTTCCATTTGAGAAAGCTTAAAGGTGAAGGAAGATAAGAACAAAGTTTGTTTTGGGTGAAATTAGGTTTAGATGTGTTTTTCTGTAGATGCATATGTTCCTAGTTTATAAGCTTAATGTAAATGTCTTTCATGTCTTACACATATGTAATGAATGGGTTCAATGAAATATAATATGTTGTTGATGTTTATAATGTTTAATATTTCATATTATTATTGTGTTAAAGTATAATGTATATGTATGACCTTATTATATAGGTTTGAGGGTGTTGCGCATGATTCTTTGTCAATCATGATTAAGAAATGTGTTCAATATGATCGGATGAGTAATCATGTGAATGGCCCATACTTATGGACCATACGCATGAATACATCATGCTTATAGACCAGTCGCACGACTGAACCAGCAGACTTGAGTAGTCATACGATTGAGACTAAGACTGACTTAGACGCACAACTGAACCCTCAGTCGTGCGTATGGATCAATCGCATGATTTGGTCGCACGACAAGACCATGCTAATGGTTCAGTCATACGAATGAAAGCCCCTTACCTATAAATAGAACTTAATTTGTGGAACAACAAACATTTTGGAAACACTTGATACTCTTACGAACCCTAGCCGTCTAGAACGCCAAGGAAGCATGTCCAAGTTCATAGATCATTCCTGATCAATCTCTGTCTGTTCATAACGTTGAGTTTGAATCGTATATCGATCCGGTAATTGTTCTCACTGATTGGATTGCCAATCAAATAGGATTCCGCATTATTTGATTCGGTATAAACGTAGAATCTGTAGTATTCCGTACATACACGGTCCTGACAAGTGGTATCAGAGCTTTAGCTCTTGATTTTGCGTTTGATTCAATTAGAATTGTGTCAAAACTCACGTTTTAACTCAAAAGGGTCATCTTTTTGAGTCCACATGTGTTTTCCGACGTTTCCAAGCATTAAGGTTGAAGTTTTCATCATACGACAGATTAGGGTTCTTGGTATATAAATTCATGTCTTAGTGCCAAAAATTCGATTTTTCCAAACACAGTAGCTTCAGTCGCACGAATAGCTCATTCGTACGATTCAACTCATTCGCACACTCCATCTGCACGACTAAACTCATTCGTATCCTTCATTTGCATGACTAAACACCTTCAGTCAGTTGAGTCCATTCGCTTGTTAATACGCACGACTGAATCAATCCATGATTGAATTCATTCACACTCTTCATTCGCACGAGTGATCCATACGCATTGTCATTCGCACGATTGAATTGTTCTGTTCTCAAAGCACAAAGTTCGTACAAATAGAAGATTAGTTTCTATGTTTACTGTCGGGAAGGACTCATGCATCCAGAACCTTGCTTTGTAGAATGAGATAGGAAATCATGGTAAACTACTGAAGCTTATAACGTTGGATGACTATACACAATGGAAACAGCGGTTCGAGATTTACCTGAATGGAGTTGATCCCAACCTTAGACTTCATAGAGACTGGTTACACGATACTAGTCAGGGCAAATGGAGTAAAGTTGACATTGGGTGGAATGAGCGAGGCTCAGAAGACACTCTTCAATGCTGCGGAAGAAAGTGTATGCTCTGTTGACTCAGTCTATCCGAAAGACAACTGTCAACAATTTTCTGAGAACAAACAGGCAAAACCGTTGGGGAGGCAAGTAGAGAATAGATACGATAGGAATGCGACATTAAAGCACTAAAGCAAAGGCTCTCAAGAAGGATTTTGATAATTCTTCTCAATTAGGACTCATAGCTTGGATGACATCATCGACAGGTTCTACCATCTGTTGAGTGAGCTGCACCTCATGGTGTAAAGACGTCTATGGAAGATAAAGTTTCAAGCTTTGCAGATTGTTTGCCTGAGAAATAGGATTCATTGTGTCTAACATGAGACAGAATGACATACTTGCTACGTTGGACATAAATGATTCATCCTGAAATTAAGGGAGGAGGAATGAGGATGAAGTACAAGTCTAAGAAAGGATCATACGTTCAGAATCCTTCACTCTATAACTCGGTTCCCAATCCACTTGTTCAGGAGCACCACTTTCAAATAGCTTTGGGTCCAGTTCCACGGCTCCTTCCCAATCCACTGCTTCAGACAAGAAACGTTTGGGTCATAATCGACTCATAAATAGTTCCTGAAGCCAATACTATGAAGTTGAAGACTGAGAATCTCGGTAATATCACTGTGGAGGTTGCAAAAGAGCACATGGATCTTCTAGCAGCAGTGGTTCAATCATATGACGGTTACTTGCTGGAAAGATCAGGAATTCATCTCAAATGAAGATTACGAGAGCTTGACGAGAACGAGCTGGAAAGGATGGATATCATGTGGGATCTTGCAAGTGCAGTTAGACGAGCCAAAAGTTCGTTAAGAAGACGGGACAAAATCTAGTAGCCACAAAAGATACGACCTTGGTTTCGACAAAACCAGGTCACCTGCTTCAATTGTGGTGAAAAGGGGCACTTTAAACGTGAATGTGTGAAGCCCAAGAAAAAAGAAATGGTAACCCATTCCTACTTTCAATGTCATGACAAGGACATGGTTGGAACCAGTCCTTCAAATAAAGAGACTAAAGCACTAACTGCCCATGGTCTTTTCGCTATGTCTCTCCTAGAGAATCAAAACATTGCTTTTGTCGAAGCATTGGATGATGGGTCTGCTAGTGAAGGTGAGATTGCAGCTGATCAAGCAACATCAGATACAGAAGAAGCTGTGAATGTGGTCAACCACTTTGTTGAGGAAGACCTAGAGCAACAAGTTCAGAATCTCCAACAACAGAAGAGTCTACCTCTGCATTGATGGCTGATTCAATGGAATCCTCACAGGTAAGTTCTTTAGATCAACTTTTATTAAACATGCTTGTTCTGAATGTGCAAATTTTAGGGAAAGCATAGATCTAAAATTTTCTAGGTTATTAGAACACAATGATAATTAGTGAATGACTTACAACTCTGCACTGAAGCTAATCGATATTTAAAACAAAATGAATGCAGTTTTAAGGAAAAGATTGAACTTTTGGGTAAACAACTAAGGGAAACCGAGGTTGTTCCTAAATCAATCTAATGAAATAAAATTTATTTAAATTCTTAGAAGAGACCGAAAAGGAGAAAGCAGTTGGAAGTCAAAGTAATTATCAAAACAAAAACTGCATATTTGGGCGAGTTCTTCTCATATAGTAAAGAATTAGTGAAAGAATGAAACAATGGGGAGGTTTGGGATTCAAAGTAGTTCCACCACCACATTAGATCCCTTAAATGAAAAATGTATACCTATAAATAACAACCCCAATTAAGGATCATGTGGTGTCTACTCCTTTAGTAGTGATCTTGATCCACGGGTAAACTAGTGAAATCTGAAGAAGGAGGCTACTTGAAATCAAAAGGCAAGATGCAGTTGAGAACTTATATAATGAATTGAAAATGGTTAATGTAAGGTCAGGTTCACCAAAGTCCATTTCAGAACCTAAACTGACCTAAACCAATTAACCGTTAAACGTGTTAATCATCAAAGTCCAACAAAGGGCACATAAAAGATGTTCAAAATGTCAAAACAATTAATAAGAGTGAAACATCTAAAAGAGTAGTGACTAAACCAAACCAGACACACCTCACCTTTTACTAAACTCAACATCACAAAAGTTTTCCTCAGTGTAGAAGCAAGATCTTGCTACAATTATGGAAAAGGAGGACATATTTCTACTAATTGTGCTTACTATAAGACACCCAGAAAGAAAATTGAACTTTATGATACATAATCACGTTCTTCTAAAATAAGATCTAACACTCCACCTAAGAGTGTTAGTGAATCAAAAGTTCAAACCATTAGTCAGTCGATTGTTTACACAAACAGGCCTTACATAAAACTAGCTTATGGAAAGAAAAATCAAGTATAGGGTCTGATAGTGAGAATAATAGAAGAAAGATATGCCCTCATCCTCCAAAGGACAATGGGTTGAGTTATGATGTGTGATTCCTCTGGGTCACCTAAAGAGCGTAAGGCTTGGGTCCAAATCTGAAGTAACAAGTTTCTTTGACTGTGAAGGTGTCCGCTACAACGCTATCACAATACCTGGATTATTGTTGTGGGGCGTCCAGGCAATGACAAGAAATTCGTCCCTCCTTTTCAACATCGAACAAATCAAAGGGGGACATGTTTCATTTGCTGGGAACAAAGGAGGAACTCACCACAAAAGGCGAAGTAAGAAAGAAAAAGTAAAGTTAGTTTGACAAGGTAAACTACGTTCAACAACTTTAGAACAATTTACTTTCAGTCTCCCAAATCTGTGATAAAGGCTTTAAGGTTGTATTTGACAAAAAGAAGTGCTATATGTTGAAGAAGAAATATGTGATTGAGGAGGATAAGGTTCTCATGTAAGCTTCAAGATATAACGACGGTATGTCTTGGATCTATCAAAAGCATCCACAACTGACTCCACAGTTCATGCTTTTGTCAAAGTCAACTGAGAGAGACTCAGTCTCATGCATAGGGAGAATGGGGCATATCAAACTAGAAAGATGAATCCCTTGATTCAGAATGATCTGGTGAATGGTGTAAATGTCAAGAACTTCCAGCTTCCAGACTTCTACATAGCTTGCAAGAAGGGAAACAGGCCAAAAAGGCTTATAGGCAAAGAAAGTCAACTCTATGATATGCCTCTCAAGCTTCTGCATATGGATCCATTTGGCCCAGTTAGCACAAAGAGCATTGCTCGAGATCTGTATTGCTTTGTAGTAATAGATGATTACTCAAGATTCTCTTGGGTGATGTTTCTAAAAGCCAAATCAGAAACTTTTGAATCATTCAAACATCTGGTAACTACATTGGAATCACTTTACAAGCTGAAAGTTAGGCAGATTCGATCAGACAACGACACTGAATTCAAGACCAGTGGATGGAAGCTACTGTAGAGAAAGAGGAATTGTTCATCAATTCACCTCTGCCTACACTCCACAGATGAACGGCGTAGCTGAAAGAAAGAATCGATGTTTGATCGAGACTGTTAGAATAATGTGCTTGCTGACTCAAAAATACCAATTCAATTCTAGAATGAGGCAGTGGCAAATGCATGTACACACTTAATCGAGTCTTAGGGGTCAAGCGACATGGAAAAAACGTGTTATGAACTACTCCATAGACATAAAACCAATTTGGAGTATTTAGAACCATTTGGCGCACCTTGTATATTGTTGAAGAAGACTCAGAATAGGAAATTTAGTGAGAAGGCAGAAGAAGGGATATTCTGGATACAACATACCAGATAAGAGAGTTTACAATAACTCAAACAGGTCAAGTAGAAGTGTGGTGCAACAGTTGACGTTCAAAGATGCACACCCCCCAACTGGGAAAAGACCCTCATTCTCTTTGCCTATTATGGATTCTTTAAACCTTCAATCTGCGCTTCTCATACTGATGACGAGCTTTTTGCCGATGAGTACGATGCTCTTAACACTCCTCCACGAGACTCGACATCAATGATCCATTAAATGATTCCGCTAACCCTTCAGGGAAAACCTTGAAGTGAGTGAGTCTTCCTCTGATGATATGGCAGTTGAGACTGCTAATGAGGACCAGGAGGAACGGTTCCTACCAATGAACGTACACAAGCATCAAATCCTGATGCCTTTGACACTTCGGAACCGCTACTCCAACAGCTACAGATCCTGAACCTGATTTTAACAATCTAGATAATGAAGTGGCTATTCCAACAACTCCTGAATCTTGGTTAAACGTTTATCATCCTTTCCATAATGTCATTAGGGATGTTCGATCGGGAGTATAGACCAGAAATTAGCTATACTCAGTGATATGCCTCGGTAATGGAAAAGGGATACCTTCATGATGGAGCATATCATTGTTTTGTGTCTCAATTTGAGCCAAAATATGTTAGTGAAGCATTAAATGATGAGGCATGGGTCAATGTGATGCAAGAAGAACTCCTACAATTCAATAAGTTAGAAGTATGGACCCTTGTGGACAAACCAAAAGGTGCTAAGGTAATTGGTACCAAATGGGTGCTGAATGCAAGAAAGATGACCAAGGGATCATAATCAGAAACAAGGCTCGACTTGTAGTTCAAGGATTTCGACAAGTCGAAGGCATCGATTACAATGAAGTGTTTGCACCAATGGCAGGGATGGAAGCTATATGTATATTTCTAGCTTATGCATCCTACATGAAGATCAAAGTCTATCAACTAGATGTCAAGAGTGCGTTCCTTTATGGTGAAATCCGTGAGATGGAGTATGTCAGTCAACCCAAAGGATTTGAGGATCCTTATCATCGGGACAGAGTTTACAAGCTGGACAAGGCTCTCTAAGGGCTCCATCAACCCCTAGAGCATGGTATGAGAAACTCTCAACTCATCTTGTGAAACACGGTTTTTGCAAAGGAGTGATTGACTGTACACTGTTCATCAAAGAAAAAATGGCAACTTACTGTTGGTACAGATTTATGTGATGACATAAACTTTGGTTACAAAAACGAAGAGTTATGTAAAGAATTTGAATCTGTAATGAAAGTAGAGTTTGAGAAGAGTGCCATGGGGGAGATGAAGTTCTTCCTTGGTTTACAGGTGGATCAGACACCAAAGGGAATCTTTCTACATTAGACCAAGTATGTAGGATATATGCTCAGTCAATTCAACATGAAGAATGCTTCAGCAGCTGGAACTCCACTTGCCACGAACCATGATGTGGCACCCGACGAAAATGGTGATCTGGTGATGCCACCATGTACAGAGGAATTATCGGATCCCTCATGTACCTCACAGCTCACGACCTGATATCATGTACTCGACGTGTCTTTGTTCCAGATATCAGGCGAAACCAAAAGTAAACCATCTCATAGGAGTCAAAAGGATTTTTCGTTATCTGAAGGGTACTCCAATACTCGGATTATGGTATCCTCATGACAATGACTTTGAGCTTACAACATATAGTGACTCCGATATGGCGGATGCAAAATGAATTACAAATCAACATCAGCAGGATGTCAGTTCTTTGGTAGACGGTTAGTCACCTGAAAGTGTAAGAAGCAGACCTTCATTGCTCTGTCAACATGTGAAGCTGAATACGTTGCTGCTGCTAGTTGTTGTTCACAAAGAATGTGGATCAACAGAAAATGCGTGACTATGGTTTGAAATTTTCTAACACTCCTAAATTGTTGATATTCTGCTGCTATTGCTGTAACCAAAAATCCGGTCCAATATTTTAAAACTAAAACACATCTATATTAAGTATCACTTTATACGTGACTATTTTGAAAAGCAACTAATCGATGTGGTTAAAATTAATACGGATTTTCAACGGGCCGACCTCTACACAAAAGCATTTGATAAACCGATATTTTATATCTTTTAGAGGTTAATGGCATGAAAAAGAAAAGTGATGTGATTCCAGAAGATGAAAGTTCGTAGTCCAACTAGTGTAGTTAGTTTATTTTATTTCATTTTATTTTTCTGCCTATTCAAATCCAATACCACAAAAAGATTTTTGGTTTTAGAATTTTAGGGGGAGAATAGTTAGTCTAGTATTAAAGTTGTGCGGTATTTAATTACTTAAAAAAATGACGGGGGAGGGCAGCTTAGCTAATAAGAAATGAAATCAAATCTGTGATTCTGATTCAAAGTGTATGGAAAATGATAGTGCACAGGGAACGAATTGGTTGGGACTTCAAAACTAGTGTGCTCAAAATGCGAAATTCAAAGTACAAGGCTGAGAAGTCTAAGCACAACTAAAGAAAAGTGATAGTTAAACTAGTTTGCTACTGATATAACATAGAGAAAGTAGACCTAGAGGTTGCTAGTTCATAATATGATGTGTCGGTAGATTCAACACAATAGATGAGTAGACTTCATTGGTGAATTAAAAAGTCAAACTAACCTGTTCAACTTTCTATGGGTTCTCATTTTATCCCTAGTTAACACAATCAACGCATTTCCAATAAGGGGTGATGAGCAAAATAAATGCCACAAATGTGTGCGGTTGACCACAAACATGAGCAAAGCACATGTAAAAAATGCTAAAAGCAATAAAGTTGATAACTTATGTTATTGGTGTGTTATGTGCAAAAAGAAAAATAAATACTCTAACAGGAAGATAGATTGTGTGCCTCTCTGTTGTGCGGTGGCACTGACCTGAGATAAGCATAACCTAAATATTCTAGAATTCATTGTTGTTTATGCCTCTCTGCTGTGTGATGGCACTGACCTGAGGCTTGGCATCTCTTTGAAAGCTTTTAGAATAGTCTCTTCTTGTCCAATACCCGTAGACCACTCCAAAATCTCATGAGGAATGTTGATTACCAATAAGTGTGAGATCCACAAATGCATGTTGAAATATTTAAGCTAATTCATCACTATTGTAAGCCAAAAGTCTGTGTATGGATTTAAGGGGACAAACATACTGACAATCATCGTGAGTGCAATTCTTGGAAGTCAAAATCATTGTGTGCATCTTATAGCTTTAGTATGATTTCTTGAAAGCGCTAATGACTCTCAGACATAACAAGAATCTAGCATCTAGTGCATGTTAATAAGGTTCCCAACGATTCTGATATACCTGTATGATTCCATAATGAATCGTTCCAGAAATGACCTAATCAACTTGAAGTTGTTCTACTCAAACCAAAACAACAAAAATATGTCGTGTTTGTTTTAATTTCAAAGTTATTTTTATTTCTAGTCATTTGTAGGATTAATAATCGGACTATAAAACCAGGTGTACACTGTGAATCACTTACTAAAATGGGTCACGTCTAGGTGACTAATCAGGTTAAATTAATGGGTCACGTCTGAGGTGACAAATCATTTTAAAACAAAAGATCACGTCTAAGGTGATCAATCAGTTTCAAATTAAAGGATCACGTTTGAGGTGATCAAATGATGTTAAAAGGTCATAATGTTTATCAAATGTTAACATTTTAAAGGGTTGAAAGTGTAAAGGGTTCAAGCTCATAAGGATGAGCCAATCGCAC